>VVHJ01034202.1:0-13265 GCA_015107715.1 Tylochromis polylepis
ACCAACAGGGTGGGGGGATAAGGGGGGATGGGAGTGGGCAGGGGGAGGAGGACCAACAGGGAGGGAAGGAAGGAAGGTAGGAAGGAAGGAGTCATTTCACTAGCTGCTGAAACATTTTATTAATTAAACAGTAAAAATTGATTTTTTGTATTTATTTTTTACAGTTTGTAAACACAGACTAAACTTTGAGTGTTTTGAATGAATTCAGTGATCTGATTGTAATTTGGCACTCCTGAGCTTCCGTACAGACTCTTCCAGAAGGTGAAGATGTTTTAAAGTTTCCACTGAGCTCCTCTGAGCAGCAGCAGCTACTTAAACAAAGAGAAGTCCTCGTTAGTGTGAAGTGACGACCCACTCGGCTGCTTTTCTGTCTGTTATTTATTTGTTGCCTGGCAACAGGAAGAAGTGAAACGCTGCTGACTAACGAGACGCTGGAAACTGAACGACTTCCTGTGGAGAATTTCTTCTAATGAAGCTGCGAGTTTCATGAGACCAGCGGTGCAACAGCGCAGAAAGGCGGAGCTTCTCGTTACGGCCTGCCCCACTGCTGCGGTTTGACTCGTCAGAGCAGATTAATCTCAGGTTCAGGTTAATGAAACTTTTTCCCAGCATGCAGCAGTGCTGTGATTTGGTGTAGGAGCAGCTCCTCTTGTGGTCAGTGTTTGTTACCACAGCAGGATGAGCCCACTGGACTTTATTTTATGAATTAAAGAGTTCATGTGGCAGACTGACCCCGTGTTGTGTGTCAGTGATGATTCTGAGCAGATGGATTTAGACGCCAGACCCGTTTGAATCCTGCTTTAGACGGGTTGAGTTGGTTCTGGACTGATCCTGGGCTCATTTGTGGAGGTCTGCCTGCTTTAACGCTTTGTGTTGAGGCTATTTTGGTACAAAGTGTGGTTCACTCTGTGGCTCGGACCTGTGGTCCTGCTGCAGGATGATGGTGGAGGCTCGTTCAGACTGCAGAGCTGCGGCGTTCAGTCGATCTGAAGCAAATTCAGTCACAGCGTTTCCCTGGAGGGTCTCAGGTTGAGCTTAGTTTGCTGGTCTGTGTTTTCTGTGCTGGTGCTCAAGGAGCTTCCTGCTGAATAACTGCTGTTTGTGTGTTTCAGATGCTGGGAACTCTCACTGCTGTGCCCATCAAGGTGCCTCAAGTCAGCTCCCTGCACCGGCTGGCAGGACAAGCAGCCACTGTGCTACCTCAGGTAAAACTGCTCGCCATGGTCGTCCTCGTTAGTCTGACTCCACATCATGATCATGTGTCAGGGGCAGCAGAACAGTCTCAGTCTGATTGTAACAGCGGCTGCTTCAAGCTGAAAGCACCAGAATGATGAAATCAAAGTGAGCAGCTCAGTGCAGAGTTTAAAGCAGAGCTTCAGGTTTGATCTGTGGGAGAACGCCCACTTCTTCTTCTGTCTTTGTAGAAGCTGAAGATTCGCTTTGTTTTGTGCTTCAGTGACGCCATGAGCTGCTTCACACACTGTAACTGTAAATACAAGACTGCCGAGGAAGAGGAGGAGGAGGAAGGAGGGAAAAAGAACAATTACAAGAAAAAAGAAAGAGGAGCAGGAAGATGAAAAAGAAGATTAAGGAGGAGAAGAACAGGGAAAAAGAAAGAGGGACATAAGGAGGAACAGTGAAGCAGGAGGTGAAATAGGAAGGAATGGAGGAAGAAAAAGATGACAAACTGGATTAAGATGAAAAAGAGAACGAAGAGGAAGATGAAGAGTAGTAGAAAAGGATTTTTGTGAAGCTGGGTTTCGTCTCTAAATCAGTGAAAATAAAAGCTTTATTTGGATGGTTCCTTTTTACAGTAAACATTTGAATGGGATTTTATAGGTCCTTCCCAGGTGGAAATAAAACAAATGAACTTTGATCACACTTTAATGTGAAGAGCCTGCAAAGTCCAGCAGGGGGCAGCAGAAACCAGAGCAGCTCCACAGGAGCTCAGAGTTTCAGTCCCATCATCATTTATCAGAAAATCCTGTCATGTTACAATCAGCTCATAAATGTCTGAACTCAGTGTGTAAAAGCGTTGACTTCTGCCTCACAGTGTGACTAGTTTAAACCACCATCACCGTCATCATCATCACCACCATCATCCTCCTCATTGCTGGGTCTTCTCTGGATTGGGTGAAGCGTCGTGCTCAGTCTCGATGATTTGTCTGAGTGCTTCAGGAAAAGTTGAGTGTGTGTTGTTGAAGTCTGTCCTCCTGATGTCCCCCTGCAGGTCAGGCCAAAGACCCAGATCCCCGACAGCCTTCCCCACAGCCCCTGCCAGGAGCTGCAGCCTCTCAGCCTGCAGCGGGCCACCGCCGTGGTCAGCCCCAAGAGCCAGGGCCCCACCCTGCCCACCGCCAACAGCACCTTCAGCCCCGACCACCAGCCCAACGGCCAGAATGACGCCTTGCCACCCTCTGCCCCATCGGGGGGCTCCGACTCCAGCAGCCCTGTTCAGCATGCCTCTGCGGGGCCCGGCGTGGCTTACGCCATCATCGCTGCCTCCCCCGCCACCGGCAACGGGGTGTCTACTGTCAGTGAGGCTGTCAAGGTGCGAAAAACTGACAGAAACCACATTAATAATAATAATAATAATAAAAAACATGCACATTGTAGCTCCTGGGGAATGGTTTGTGACAGCTGTGGACATGTTTCCAGCCTTTAAGTCAAACCCTTTGTTAGTTTTCTTTGGCGCCCCCTGGTGGCAGAGCTGGCTGAAACTCAGCTGTTTTTAATGTTCATCAATGTGTTCGTGTCTGATTAAAGCTAAACTCAGACTTCACTGAAGCTGCTCTAAAGAGTTTTAATCTGGTTAAATGAAACAGGAAGTCTGTATGGGGCAGGTCAAAGTTCAGAGGGTCACGTCTTCTCTGACGTCACCTGTTTGTTTCCAGGTGATCATTATCCAGCCGCAGGCGCCCAGCAGCATCGAGGGCTCCCCGGGGATCCAGGCTGAGCCGCCGTCACAGGAGGCCCCGCCCACCCCCAAATACCCATCCCCGAAGAAAGACGAGGACCCCGAGGTGAGACATTACTCGTCATCTTCATTATCATCATCACAGTCAGCAGTTAAATCCAGCTGAGCTTCCTCCTCACGTCATTTTCTCTCTCTCTTTCTCTTCCAGAAAATCGCCTTCATGGTCGCCCTTGGCCTCGTCACCACCGAGCACCTGGAAGGTGAGTTTCCGGCTGCTCAGGAGTAACAGAGTACTTTTACTCGAGTACTAACCTGATTGACTTTATGTGACAGCTGCTCCTCATTACAGTTTGATCAGTTCAGAGAAAACCCTGATAAAAAGGTACACACTGAATGGGGCACACCTTTGGACTGTCAGCAGGTGAAGCAGCAGTTTTTAAAGTGTTTGTGTTGCTGTGAACAGAAATCCAGACGAAGAGGCAGGAGAGGAAGAGGAGAAGCACAGCCAACCCGGCCTACAGTGGCCTGTTTGAGCCAGAGGTCAGAGAGCCGCAAACCGCCGCGATCGTCTTTAATCTCAGATTAAATGAGGAATGTGAGTCCTGTTTGTGTTCGTGCTCTCACTCTGTCCCTCGTGTCCCTGCAGCGTAAACGCCTGGCATCACATTACCTGAACAGCTCGCTCTTCCTGTCAGCACGAGGTAAGGAACGGCTCGCTGTCCTCCGCCTACATCAGCACATTTACACATCTTACAATCAAACACTTTAATTCCATGTTCTCACAACTTTAAAGTCAGTTTCATCTCTCATTACCCAGCAGCCTTTGCAGCTCGAAGCAGTGAAACGTGACCTTTAACCTCGTGGACTGTTTCACTGATCCTGAACTGAAATGTTCAAATTTGGTTCTGAATGTGCAGATTTAGTCCTCATGATTCATGGTTTAGACATCACTGGTCTCCTCAGGGTGACCTTTGACCTGCCAGCAGGAAGTAGCACCTGCTGATGCTTAAGCTCATTCATTGCAGTGATCTGATTGGTTGATCTTGACTCAGTTACTAACCTACCTGAGATGTTTTAACTGAACGGCCTGCACGGCTTCTCCTCTAACCTGCCACTAACCTCTGCTCTGCTTCAATCCACATGCTAGACTCTGAGGATTTCTGCTGGAAGGTAGGTCATGTGACTCATGATGTCATGCCTGTGTTACCTGTTTGTGCTGCAGTCTCTGGTTTATAAATGATACGATATCACCGGGTGTTTCCCGTCCCACAGACGTGTTTCAGATCTTCTGTTTTCAGATGTGCATTTAAGTTCTTATTTTAAATGATCAGCCCGTCTCTCTTTTCACTATCACTGGCACTGTGAGATCATAGGTTAGCGACGTGTCAATCACAGGTAGCCCCGCCCTAAACCGTCCCCTGCTTCCTGCTCCTCTAATGGGACGTCATTTCCAAAATGAGCTTCATGTTTTATTGTAAAAGTATCACAGAGTTCACTGAGTTCAGAGGTCAGCTGGGCTGGAGTCGCCCCCTGGTGGCTGTTAGAAAGAATGCAGACCCTGTTGGATGAGGCTGGTACTGATGGATGCTTTTCATGCTCTGACAGCAGGACTTGGAGCATGACGACCACTGTGCCGTATGTAAGGAGGACGGCGAGCTGCAGCAATGCCACAACTGCCCTCGAGCCTTTCACCCCACCTGCCTCCACCCACCGCTCAAATCCCCACCCAGAGGCCCCTGGTACTGCCCCAAGTGCCAGAAGAAGGTACAACCCGCCCCCCCGTTCTCACAGGTTCAGGGATTTTTGGTTTTCGGTGTTCAGCGTGTGCGTCTAACAGCATCGATCTGTTTTTGCTCTCCAGGTCCTGAATAAGGAGAACATGTCGTGGCCACAGAACTTTGTTCAGTCCTATGTTACACACAAGACGGGTAAGACACGCGCTGAGCAGCCATGTTTGTCAGTGCGTGCTGACGGTGCACTGATGCATGTTTGTGTGTGAGCAGTGAGGCAGGAGGAGAAGCGACGGCTGCTGAGGAGGAACAATGAGCTGAAGAAAGAGTGCGCTCACCTGGAGGAACAAGACAAGAAGCTCAACAAGACACTCAAAGTAAGAACATACACGCACGCACACACACAGAGTTCACTGACACACTGTGGTCACAGGTCTGGGTCCAACTTTTCCAGCGCTTTTGATCCTTCATAACTTCATAGGTACAGCAGCAGTCTTCACATTATTACTCTTGCATTGGGTTTAAAACTGATTTGGTTGCAGTTTCTAAAAGAGTTTAAATGTGAAACTTTTGTGTGGATATCTGCTGTAGTTTTGGGAAAAGAACACAAATTAACTTAAAAAAAAAACATATTATATAGAGTTCATTTTTATTTACATAGCGTTAATTCACAACAACAGCCACCTCATGGTGTTTTACACTGGAATGACTTTATAATAATAGATTATGAAGATTTATGAATAGAATGAAGAAGAAATACTCAATGCATCATGGGAATCCCCCGGCAGCCTACACCTATTGCAGCATAACTAAGGGAGGATTCAGGGTCACCTGGTCCAGCCCTAACTATATGCTTTTGCAAAAAGGAAAGTTTTAAGCCTAATCTTAAAAGTAGAGATCGTGTCTGTCTCCCGAATCCAAACTGGAAGCTGGTTCCATAGAAGAGGGGCCTGAAAACTGAAGGCTCTGCCTCCCATTCTACTTTTAAATACTCTAGGAACAGCAAGTAAGCCTTTAGGAACTGTATAGAGACCAGAGGATGTAGACATTTCCTGTTTAGACAGCTTGATTGATCCTAATTTAGATTTCTGTTTTAACTGTTAAAGAAAACACTCCTGCCGTCTTCCATAGATGGTTTCTCCAGGACTGAAATTGACGACAGTTTGAAGTGTTTCCATTTTTAGAGTTTATTTTCTAAAAGCTTGACCTGCACTGGCCAGCTCGCCATCATTAACAGCACTAAATCAGAAAGGTGATTCATTGCACGTTTATTAGTGCACTGCATGGAAACACCACCAGAGGGCAGTATGCAGTAGTAAACAGCTGAGCTCAGCAAGCTGTGAATAGAAAAAGGCATGCTAAACAGACTGTAAGGGTCTGTGTTTTTGGGTTTAGTGCTGTTGATGAAGGCAAGGCAGCCAGCTAAAAAACGAAGTACTAATACGGCCTCTCACTAGCCATCCCTGGTAGAACCCACATTTCTGTCCCATCCAGACAGCTGGAACCATGAGATTGAACACCTGGTTATAACTGATTTTAACACCTGATCTGTAGCAGGTAATACGTGTCCTCCAGATGAGTGATCAGGATGTAGTTCACATGCTAATGCCAGGTGTGCCGGTGTACCTGTTGTGCCTGACCGGAAGTTGCTCTTCTGTTTCCTGTTCCTGCAGCAATGCATGGACCTGCGGGAGCGCCTGCTGGGGCAGCAGAGAGACACTCAGGCGTCGCTCGATCGCCTCAAAACTCTCATCAGGTTGATCCAACGTGACCAGCTCATCCAGGTCACCATGACGACCACCGCCACCATCGCCACCTCGCTGCTCTCACAGTCCTGGATCAAATCCACCAGCACTGCCGCCGCCACCCCCACGGGCCCCTCGGCCACGCCCCTGCAGACAAGCCACAGCCAGGATGACATCAACAACTAGCCCCGCCCACCAGAGCTCTGAGTTTTTCCATGGAGGGCAGCGATGATGATTTCTTTAGTCTGAAAAATATCGATGAAGAGCCTCTATCCTCCACGCGATTCAAGTATTTTTTAAAACCCAACACCTACAGTGCTTACGAGATTTCTTTTTTTAAGTTCTTTTCTATTTATTAACATTCTTGGCCTTAATGTATTTATTACAAAAAGTTCGATTACAGCGCGGCGGCGGGAACGTGCGGCCCAGAAGATATTTCCCTTTTTTGAAACACAGGTCTGATTCTTGTCCTGCGTATAGAGAGAGAGAACAGTAGAGTTAGAGTAGATCCAAGATGGATGGAAGTGGACGGACTGTACATTGATATATCCGAGTAGATGTTTGTTCTCATTCTCTTATGAACAATGTTTTTGCCATAATGATTCAGGAAAATGTTTTCATCGTGTATGTGAACGCATACGAGCCTTCAAACAAAAGCAGAGAATAACTTTTTTCAGTATTAATAGAGTTAAAGTCAAAGAAAAAAAGTATTTAAGATTAAACTACAGAAATTAGCATTTCTAGTGGAGATTTTAGTATTTTCATGCTGATGCCTGTTGAAAAATGTAAGTTTGGAGTATTCAAGGGGATCACTGTACATATGTTGTTGTATCATTATTATTATTATTATTATTATTATTATCATGATCATCGCAGGGTTTTTCTTTTTCAGTTTTCAAACTTTACCGAAGTCACACGTCTGAAACGCAGACGAGTTCCTGCTCGTTTAAAACATCCACTTCCTGTTTGACAGCAGAGTCAGAGAAACATGCCAGACATATTTTCATTAAAATTCATTTACTATTTAAATTAATAGTAAATAGTGATGCAGCCATATTGTGAAAATATCTGCATTGCTTCACATTCTCTTTAAGGTTTAGTTGAAGAAAAGCAGAACACAAACCATCCAAACTTTAATCTTTGCTCTTGAAAAACTAAGACTGCAATTAAAAAGTCAAAACTGCTCTGTAGCTCTAAATGTTATGAATTATTAGAAAACCATTTATAAAACTGCTGAGCCCGACATTAAACTGGATTTATTTGGTTCAAACACCATGATGGTCAGATACCATGAACTCTGATAGTAGGACCATTCAATTCAATTCAATTCAATTTTATTTATATAGCGCCAAATCACAACAATAGTCGCCTCAAGACGCTTAATATTTGTACAGTAGATCGTACAATAATAGACCACAAACGTTTGTGCTCCAGTGAACCAACACAGACCTTACGGGAGGTTCACATGCAGGCCCAGCCTAAGTTTGTCTGCTGCTCAGCGAGCAGTCAGTGCTGGACAGGCTGGGTCACTCCTCATTCATCCTCAGCACATTATCTGCATCAGGCTCAGTTTAAAAAAACCAAAAATGTTTCAGTATCGGATACCGTGTACGCTGAAACAGACAGAAGGAGAAGCTGCTTCCACAAAAGCGACTGGTCTCCACAGCACATTTAACCTGGAGAGTTTTACTCCTGATGTGGCCTCAAACGGATTTTCGTCTCATTTCAGGATCAAATGTCATCACTTCAACAAGTACACTGTGGAGCCGCTAATATGCTGATATCAGCTGATAATATGGGTCATTAATGAAACCTTGGCCCAACAAACACCCATCAAAACACTGAGTTTAGTCCTGTTAGACTGCAAAAGCAACACATTTATGGCTTTAATATTAAGAAGCAGCAGATCTTCAATAATCACTGTATGAACTGTAAGCAATGTGTAAGTGAACTTCTTTCTTCATGCTGAGCTAAAGTAAAGACGTCTCGCTCTGCTGTCACAGGAAGTGATGGGTTAAGTGGACGGGGACCGCCGTGTTCGCTCACAGCTGCACTGTGTGTTCAGTCGATGTGACGCACCCGCTCAGCCCCCTCTCAGCACCCTCTCCCCTTTAACCAGTATAGAAAATATGCCAAAAATGTTTCGTTGTTTTTGTACTGGGATCAGTAACGTGCTTTTTTTTCTTCCCCTGCCCGTTTTTATGTTTTTTGCTTTTTTACTCGTGTTTTTCGAACAACGACAAGCCTGTTGATCCGACAGATGAACACTGCCTCAAGTACAAATCGTTTGAAATCCAGGGTTTGCGTCTTTGTTGCATCATTTTATAAACACGTTGATCGGAAATGGGACCGCTCTGTCAAACTGTCAGCGGGCCAGGACGCCGCCGTCGGTCCAGTTGTCTCGCTAGTCTTCCTGCTGGTCCAGAGAGGTTCCATTTGAGTGTTACGAAGTTAAATTTAGTACATTTTTTATTTGTTTATCATGCAGCTCTCAACTTCCTGTCAATGCACAAACATGAACAAGTGGTCAGAGAAACAAAGGCTTTATCAGGAGGATGGGAAGGAAAACATAAAGACGTTATTTTATTTTATGAATCATATCAAGTCCAAAATACCGAGAAGATCCTTAATGTTGGAGAAACATCATCTGCACAAAAGATTAAGAAAACAGCTGAGCGACTCAGAATGAAAGAAACGATGAGCAATACGTCGCCAAAACGGTTCCAAAGTGACTTCACCCCAAAAACACATTCAAAGGCCTCCGTCAGCTTTTGAGCATGCTGAGAGACAAAGGGTGGGCATGGAAACATGACAGCCTGACTTTTCCAAACAGATGCTGTGAAGCTGACGCCTGAAATCTGTGCACCTTCATGTCCATGAAGCTCTCAAAGAAAAACTGAATTTTAGAACTTCAACCCCGAAATCGAAAATAAATCAGCGGCGCCGAGACCGAAAGGATTTTTTTTTTATTCTTCTTTCATTTTGGCTCAAATCTGCAAACATGTTCATAATGATGGATTCTTGTAACTCCAAGAGTCAGTAACATGAACTGACAAAATAAATAAAAGAACAGAGAGCATCATAAAGGATGAACTACTGAGAGTAAGAAGAAGGCATAGGTTGTGAAGGTGCACAGACGATGGCTGACTGAGGCATCCCAAACTCAGATGAACGTCTCTCAGCACCAATATTTCTTGCGTCCATCGTTCCCTTCATCATCAAATGAACAAGTAGTTTTTCAGAATAAGAGCTGTGTCAGATTACAGAGTCTGGAAGGGTAGAAAATGTCAGTAAATTATGACCCCAGAGTGCTGATCTCTGAACCATGTGCTCAGGTTAGTGAGTCCTGGTGCAAAAACACATCAGAGGAAAGCAGCACATTAGCTATAAATTTAAGAAGTCTGGCGAAGAGATGCATCGTGAGCTGTGTGCCTGCCTCAGCTAATGAAGTCTTGAATTGAGACTTTTCAAAATAAAACAGTTCAGTTTATGCTCCTGCATTGTTAGTCAACACAAAAGGTCATCCACACATTTTTTTCACTAACTTTGTCCAATTATAACCATATACTATAATCTTAATTGAAGTTTAAGAATCTGCAAGAATCTTTTCATAAAAAATAAATAAAACTTTTAAAAATTTCTTTGCATTATGACAAAACCACAAGTCATAATACTGGGGATCCACATGTTGGACGATAACGTGGACTTCTGAGTTCAGTATCAAGTTGCATCCACAAACACAGATATCTGCTAATTAGTGCTCGGTGACATACAATTAAAGCCCTAGAATTTCACCAAAACTGGAGCTTTCTCCCCCTTTACAGTTATTTGTCTCTGACTCATGATATGAACCTCAAATAAACTTAAGTCTCCTTCTTTTCCAGTATATAAAACTGTGTCATCTGCATATAGAGACACTCTTCTTCTTCTCATTCATCTCTTTTACTTCCTCTTATCTTTATTCTGTATCAAAAGTTTGATACAGTTGTTATAATGGGGGAAATTATCTAAAGAGACTAGACAGTTTTTGTATCAGGCTGTTTATTTCTGCTGTTAAGTTTTAACTATGGTGACTGACTCACTGCTGCTGCCTCTGGTGGACATTAGAGGAACTTAACTCTTGAACTAAATTCTTCCTGGCTCTGAATCCGAGACAAACCTTTAACCCAGCTTGCCTTCAGTAAAGTGTAAAACCATCAGATTAAATCTTTGAGGGTGACGTGAATGTGCCATGTGATGCATATCAAGTAGGGAAATAAAACCAGAAGGAAACCATATCAGCTCCGTGCCACATCCATGCTCCGCCCCTTTAAAATGAACAAACCTGTCCCTGCAAGCGAACCTCTTCATCCGTTTCTAGAAATCCTCTCCGGGAGAAACTGTGCAGTGCTTAAACAAATCTATTTTAATACACGAGTCGACATTTGAACAAAAACATTTTTATATTCTTTTATGGAGGAGCAAAACGAGAAAACAGAACATTGGATTTTCTATTGTTTGCCAGTTCTGCATTCTGACTTCTCGCTTCGGTGTATTATTTTAACCACGAGGAGGCGGCAACGGCGGCACAAGGGTGTTTAGATGGAAGTGAAGTGTGTGTTGGCTGTGGAAGTAGAAGTTTTCTTTATCATTGATAAGGGGACTGTCCAGTGGATAGTGTGTATAGGAAAGTGTTTGTCTTAAATATGCCAATGTAGTTTTTCTTCTTTATGATGCATTAAAAAGATAATTGATGAAAGGTGGTAAACGGTTAAAGAGTAGTCTCACCTTTTTGTACCAAGTTCTTACGAAAAATTTAATCATTAATAAACAAAATTCAAGAATAAAAACGGCTCAAATTTGTTTTATTCTTAGCAGTTTCTCAACAATCTGTTTTTCTCATGCTCTTATTTTGAAAGTCCACTCCTTGTTTCCTACCAGCTTACTCACTGATGAGGTTTCTTCTTTGGTGGTCCTCCTCCAGCTCTCAGACCACCTGAAGGAATGGGATTTTCCACACATTCACCTCTTATCTGAAGAAAACGTGGTTCAGAGCAGAAATGAACTACCTTCAAACCTGAAAACCGAGAGCTGAACCTGAACTCGCCTGCGTACAGGTGTCTTCAGGCTCGGAAACTGGATTTCCTCAATTGTAGATACAGATTCTGATCTCACCAGCTTTCAACGTGAAATTCTGTTCAGTGTGAAGCTGAACTTTCTGAGTTTAAGGCACACGATGAAATCACAGAGCATGCTCAGTTTGAGCAGTCACAGGTAAAGATTGGTTTCACAGGAGCCTCAGGAGAGGCTGAAGGTGAGATTGGCTAAATTTAAATTGGGGACGAGCTGACCATGTACCTGCATGCTCATTGACTAATGAAGGAAACTACCTGGATTCACTTCCTGATTCTTAGATGAAGCTGCTGTGCATCAACCAACCTTTTTTCCCATTAATGTTAATGGGGGGAAAACAAAACAAAACAAACAAACCAAAAAAACCCCAAAACAAAACAGGTGAAAGCTGAGAATTTATCACAGCTTTTTATTAAGGTATTTATAAAAGTTACACCTATGGACATAGTCTGTCAGGAAAATATTCTGTTTGTGCAAACATGACGAAAACAGCGAAAAGCAAAAACCACAAACATGGAAACAGATTCCTGCGTCTCGTCCAATCAGATCACCTCCAGTGTTATAACTTCATTAAAGATGAAAGACTTAAACAGGGAAATATAAATAAAACCTGTAACACCACCATCATCAGTCCAAACGTGAAGGTTCATGCTCAGAAGTTCACCTCGAAGATTTTTGACCTTTTTAAAAATGACAGAGTTAAAAAAAAAAAAAGGAGTCAGCTGCTGGCGTCCTTCAGGGCATCACCTGTGCAGGTGGGCAGCGGGAGCCAAACACTGTGTGGAAGTGCTCGATGAGGAGCTCAGCGAAGATGTTGATGGGGGTCAGGGCAGTCAGGGAGATGGAGCCATGACGAGGCCAGACCAGATTCACGCCGAAAACACACGCCAAGTTAGATGGAGACATCTTGTTTATGATGCTTTCCTGAGACACCTGTAGGAGGTGAGACAGGAGCGAGACAGGAAACAAAGAAAACACATCAAGGACAGATGCTGCAGTGTTCAGTTTGACCTGCTGGTGGCAGTGTTGTCTCACTGTTAGAGTAAAGTCACCGATACAGAAACGAGCCTGACGGATCAAATTATACTTTTGTATATTTAAGATGATTTTTATTCTAACTTGTTTCCATATTCGAATGTATTGCTGTTTGAGTCATTTCATTAGTTTGGAAGCTTCTATGAAAATAAAGATCATTATTTTATTTCCAGTTACACGTATGTGACATCACACGTATGTAAATCAGCTGCTGAGACTGCTTCATTTTACAATTCTGACCAGCCGTCTCCGTTTACAGTCTACAGTTTACTTTACAGCAATAAAAAACTGCTTGCACCAATCAGCTGTTTGTGTGTCTGATCGATCACCTCCTGATCGGTGCTCCTCAGACTCACCTGAGCTGTGACTCACCTGGTGCAGGAAGCACAGCAGGTACTTCGCCACGATGAAATTATGTTCAGGCAGACTCTCAATGATCTGTTTGCACCGGGTCACCCGCAGGCTGCTCTCCACATCTGCAACCAATCAGAAATGACTTTAGTCTCCAGAGAACATGCCCCCTTTTTCTTCTTCTCCTGCATAAATGTGAAAGTGCGGGACTCACGGAGAAGCTCCTGGACCTGGCTGTAGACCCTGAAGGTGAGCAGTGGCTCAGGAAGCTCTCTGAGGAACGTCTTCAGGATTACAGCAGGAACATGAACGTCCCCGATCTGCTCGAAGTTCACCAGCTTCCCTGCACAAGTTTAAATAGACACACATATGTGT
>VVHJ01034203.1:0-12116 GCA_015107715.1 Tylochromis polylepis
CTGATTCTGTTGACGGTTTCTTTCTGTTAAAAGGGAGTTTTTCCTTCCCACTGTTGCCAAGTGCTTGCTCAAAGGGGGCTGTTTGATTGTTGGGAATTTCTCTGTATTACTGTAGGGTCTTTACCTTACAATATAAAGCACCTTGAGGCGACCTTTGTTGTGATTTGGCGCTATAGAAATAAAACTGAATTGAACTGAATAGCAGTTTTAAATTACAAGATATGTTTAAACACTTGTCTAACAACATTGGATCATTTCAAAATTTAAAAAGTACGTATCTTAGTTACCCTCAAAATACAGAGAATTCATTATTTCACGTCTTATTTTTGTTCCACACAATTTTTAAACATGAAATAAAATCTTGTCAGAACATTTTATTTAATACAGAGGAAGACAGTGCTCTTTTCCCTGTGGTGATGTGAAATGATGGTTGAAACTCAGTGCATATCAGTGGTTTGAGAGAAGTCATAATTTAAATTCATGATTGTGATGGGTTTACTACACATCTCTCATGGTTTATGTAGGGAACCGCATGACTACATTGCAATCTATTGACATGCAAGCGAAGTCGCGGCATCACAGTCATAAAAACGGGTCCACTTCATAATGTGCTCTGCTAGCAACAACTCTTTTAAAATGAAAATAAAGTTCTTTTGCACTGTGACAGGGCGATGGCTAAACATTGATTTCTTTTCCCCTAAAAGCCAAATTTATGATAAATCTAAACAAATTTCACATTGAGTCCATGTTATGTGTTTGTGTGTGCGTATGAGAGAGCGCTAGAGCTTTTATCTCAAGCGCTGATGTCGCAACAACCTGCAACTTCCCCTAGCACAGGAAGGCTAACAGTCTGCACATTTGTCTGTGTGTGTCTGTACGTGTTTCACCGATCTTGCGGGGACACAAATCTCTTCACAGAGTAAGATTGAGGGGACCACCTCACTCGTGGGGACAACAAGCAAGTCCCCTTAATGTAAAACGTTATATTTTAAAAAGTAGACTTGGTTATAGCTTTAGGTTACAAGTAGAATTGAGATAAGAGTAGTGTAAAGGTTAGTCTTAGGGTTAAGCAAGTTAGTCATGTTTATTGATATTACTGCCGGGAACACTATATTGACTTAATTTTTGGTAACTTTACATAACATCAGTTGTGTTTGTGAGTGTGTGCAGTCTTGTGTGATGGAGAGTAGCAAGCAAGAGCTCTGTGGCTTACAAAAAAAAATATCTTAAACTTACATTTATCTTTACATTTACTTATCGTCTGCCTTTTTGCGGCATCCACTTTATGATTATGTCTCATTTTCTCATATAATCACTGTAGCAGTAATTGTGCAGATTTGTTTTTATTGTAAAAATAGTTGTAATTTTTTTTTCACTGATTTTTTTTTCTTTAACTGAATGTTTAATTATAGAGCGGGTTTGTGTAGTCATTTCTTTTAGAGCTGTGTACCTCTACAGTTGCTCTGGGCAGGCCAAAAGTCTCGTAATGATGCACTCTCCTTCTGTCTCTATATGCATGTGTGTGTATCTGTCAGTTGTTATGCAGGATAGAGGAAATGAAAGCTCAGACTTAGCCCCAAGCCTTTTCAAACTGCCCCAGTGTCTTTTGCATTGGGTTTTTGTCTGTGATTGTGTATCTCTGTGTTAGTGTCTTTAAAAAAAAAAGAGAGGAAAGAATACACTCATGTTGTCTCTTTGTCTCCTTCTGTTAGACTCAAATACTGACATCACACACACAGTTACATGTCCCTGCATGCAATCAAATATGCAGAGATGCACACATAGTGTAAGGAAGTGAATGAATCTCAGTTATAATTGTGAAATAGTGGTCATAGCTGCTACCTCCTTCCTTTTTTTTTTTTTTTGCTCTTTGCATGTGTTTGTGTCTGTGATGGGTGTCATTAGCGTTTGAACTGTACTTCTGCTTTTACTAATATCGCACATCGATCCTCGTGGTTATAAATGACAAATCGGGACAGAAAGAACACTGGTTTACATGTAAAAGCAACAAAGTGCAACACCATTTTTTTAAAGCCTTTAACTAAAGCCCTTCTGCTCTGGGGGGCCTGAAACTGAAACTGTGACTTCCTGGGTGACAGTTAAGATGATGGCACCTCAGACCATTTCAGATAGAATTTATAAATGCACCATTATATAGAGTTGAGTCAGATTACATTACAGTTTAGTCAGTTACTGAATACAAATCACACTGACAGTTTGGTGATTAGTGTGTCTATATCGAGCTTGTTAATTGGTCTGAATATAAAAATGAAAGCTAAAATACATTCTTAAATTCCAACATATAGTTAGTGAAATCAAATTACCTTACCAAAACACTACAGCTAATTAGTTTTTGTAGTTAATTTACTTATACATTTTAAAGAAGTATAACGTAATTGAATAATTCACAATGTTACTATATATAATCAGAATTTCAATTGTAAACAAAACTTGTTATTTTTCTATATGAATTATATAAAAATACATGACATTTGTTACAATGAGCTGATAATGTAATTTTGTCAACTATATGTTTGGGCTCTAAGCTGACGCCACAGATAAGACAACTGAGGCAAAAAAAAGGCTTACCACGAGCTTGGAAATTTCAAGTCTACGCATTTCTCGGACTTTATGTGGTACGCTTTCGCTTGATGTTTTGACAGACTGCTCGTGCAGGCCATCCTAACTTGCAAAAGACTTGAGACAACAGGCACTGTCAGTGCCCGTTTCAGTGAAATGTAACCACACTTTTCAGCATTTAAGTTTGTCAACTTAAGTGCAGCATGCCTCTTTGTTTGTGTGTCAGTAGAGCATATGAGAGATAAACTGCCCCCACCCCTTACACTTTCACACAAAGAAACCTCTCATCTGGCTTGGGAGAAGCAAAAACGCATCACAAGCACAAAGTCAGAGCTTATCAGAGATTCGGACTTTAATAATGATGCCCTCTGTAAGACTTATCGAAAGTTTCTCTGTATTTTCTTTATCTAGTTCTATCTTTGTGTTTGTACACACAGTGGATGCAATATTGAGCTCTCTTTTGTAGATTTCACAAAAATTGTATACTCTACAGGGTATAACACGAGTGCTATTTTTGCTTCGTGTGACTTACCTGTGCTCACTTTTTACATGTTTATTTGATGTCCATTTAAACTGACCCATATCCTGTGTGTATGTGTGTGTGTGTGTGTGTGTGTGTGTGTGTGTGTGTGTGTGTGTGTGTGTGTGTGTGTGTGCATGTAATTTCCTGGTTTGTCCCCCAGCAACCTCTAAGCTATGATCGCAGGAAGATTAGAGGAAGTTGTCGGTTCTCTGCTACACACACGCATACATACCTCTGCCTCCTCCCACGCTTTCACATTTGTACAAGAAATGGTAGTGGGGAGTGAATGAAAGGGTGAAGAGTAGCACTCCTTAGCAAACTAAAAGAATGCATTTCATTCATCGTCTGTTCTTAGAAGCCTCGTTAAGGACCCCGGAGAAGTAGAGAAGCTTAAAGAAATATGTGGCCACGTATTTCACATTTCTGTTGGTGTTTATGTGTATCACATGACAAAGACCAGGGCAGGAAAACGTGACAGTCACGTGTCAGAGAACTCATCCCCACATTCAAAATCATTAAGACGCATAAAGTCTACAGCCCAGCTGCAGGTTATTTGAAATAAAAAATAAAAAAATCTAGCAGCTGATGGCAGGAGAACCCACACCACAGGCATCAAACGCTGCCTTTTAGTGTAGCTTTGGAACAGTGTAGTAGGTCCCCTTGGCGTGGGTAGCCAAACTGTGTTTTTGGCTTTTTGACTGCTACATTTGGTGTTTGTTAGATGTGTGTGCCTTCACTGTGTGAAGTTAAACTGTTTCTGATAGTTTCACAGTAAATCAATATCACTCCATTTTTCTGTCTTTCAAGCAAGCATAGAAAGCCAGAGTTCCTGCTTTGAAACTGTTGAAACATTTCAAGGGATGCAGCCTAAGTTTTGAGCCTTTCAAATATGCACATTTATGAGCTCAAGTGAAATAGATATTTGGGCATAAAATATGTATTATTGAGGCAATTCTTGGCACTGGTGTAGTGTGATATTGTGGTTTGGTCTTTGATTAGTATTCATATTTCACAGGGTTGTGGTTTTGACGTGAGGCATCCCCATTGACTATTTCTTTTTTCTCGCTCCTCTTTTCATAGGGCACGCTTTTTTTTTCACATTTCCTTTAAAAGGTCTTTTCAGTGCAGAACACTTTTTTTTTTGTTTTGTTTTGGAGGATATGGAGGATGCCCTTCAATTGCGTTTTCATTCGAGGGTGCCCTTTAATTAGTTTTCAGACACTGCTTTCGATGAGTGTGCTTCATTAGGTACTGAGGCTTAGGTATTTATGTTTTTATCTCAGTGTAACGTACCTTTCATTGGCGTTCATAAAATTCATTTTAAATGCATCCCACTTAAGAATATTAATCTTTCAGTATCTACTATCTTTAGATTTTAAACTGGAGGATGGAGTCTGTATTTGTGTTTGTCTGCTTTTGTGTGGTGCTCAGTTGATGCGTAGGGAGAATATAAATGAGTTTTTAATGAAGTTGGATAATTTTTAAATGATGTAAATGTTAGATCCAAGTGATGGAACTTATCTTTTTAAGCAGGCATAATACAATAGTTTCTATGATTATTTACAGCCATCACTTATTCAGCGAGACATAATTGTTCATTTGATCAGCTTGTTGGAGGGCTGTGTGAACGGGCATTTATTGTGTTTCTTCCATGTAATTTTTTTTTTGTTTTTTTTTTGCCTTTTATATCTTTTAGTGACATTTTCAAACTCTCTGAGACATTTTCCTTTTGAAGATGAATTCAAAAGCGTGATTAAGTATGTTGACATGTGTTTTCCCTTTCTGTGCGTTTGTGTTTTCGTCTGTCTCATTGCTTGCCTCTTTCTGCTGCCAGCCAGTTAAGAATAATTAATTACTCACACTCCTTGTGAGCTTGCGTTTTCCATGCTGCTGCATGTTTGAAACTGTGCTCTCTCTCTCTCTCCCTCTCATGACAGGTGTATGACTTATTCTTATAGTCACAAATGAGAGAAACACACAGTAGACAGCTTGAGTCCATAATTTGCACATCACAAAAAAATGGCAAAGGTGACATCGTCACTAGTAATGGGAAAGAGATGGAGAGAGCTCCATTTTTAAAGCAGCTTTCTTAGACGTGACCACACACACATGGTATGCTCCCCACACACATTTGCTCGCAGACAGAGTATGCTCTGAGGACCATAGCAGGGGAGCCGTGTCTGTATATGAGTGTGTATGTGTGTGTATATAAAGTTAAAATCCAGACAGCCATTCCAAGGGCCAGACTATTGAGTCTTATAAACTCTCAGGTCACAGATTATTGAAATAGCAGAAGAGATATATAGTCTGTGCCTGTGTGTGTGTCTTCTGTTTCACTATTATACTAAAACTGCACAAATTGTTTTATAAGAACCAGAAATCCAAACACATGTGAAAGTGAATGGTAGTGGCTGTGACATAATGAAATAATGCAGATGTGTAAGAATGATTTGGATGCAGATATGAATGCATTTATGCATCGTCTATCTTTGTGTGTGTCCATGCTGTCATACTGATTTATTTCTGTGTCATTTAAACTTGCACTGAAAACTTCTCAGCAATGCCCTGGGAGGTAACCTTTTATAGTAGTATAATACTTGATGTCTTTTTGTGTTGGGAAGTCTAACAAAATATACTTTGATTTACTAAGGCTCCAGGCAGACAGGGTTAGGCACCAGATGCAACCCCCCCCGGGTAACCACTGGTTGCTAGGGAAAAATGTGTGTTCCCTAACCAGTTGGTAAGTGGTTTAGGCAGGTTCTGTTGTGAGGTGAAATTGGTCGCAAAAATGTATCCGATGATGTACTGAAAACCACCTTGGGATTTCTTTGGTCACTAGCATATTGCCAACAGTAGTTTGCATGGCAGACGATGACCTGTCTCCGAACACTTGCCAACTACTCACTAATTAGTTCTGAAGCTTTGAGGAGTGTGACTCAAACAGAGAAACATCTTTCAAAAGGTGCTGGTTTCACTTTGAAAACAAATAGTCTCTGTTTCGAGTTTCAGTACCGCTGGGTGGTTAGTTAGTAGCAAACTAACAATTTCCTAGGTTTTTGGTGCAGCACCCTCTTAGTGACCAATTTCCCCCAGTGACAGACAGCAACCTAAAGCAAGCCCCACTCACCAAGGGAGAAGGTGAAGAATACAGCTGTTCCCCTTTCCCAAGCTCTTGGGGATTGTTGGACTGGTCTCTAGGCCTTTGTGACTGAGGCCTAATCTCCAGTAATCTCAGCAGGAAAGAGTTTACATTCTTAAGAAGAAGTGAGTAACCTGTTTTTTTTTCAGACATTTGTCACCCACCTGTGGCTTCTGGTGTACACTTCAAAATAATGTTTTTATGGACCAAAAGAGCTAGTGTGTCACCTATGACTTACTGTCAGGAGTAAGTCATACGTGAGAATTTCTGTGACTTGTAATATTTGTGTGTGCGGTTTTGGTAGGTTTAAAAAAAACAAAAACTGAGCATGTAGACAGAAATGAAAACACTTTTCAGTTAATAAATCACTTAAAAGAATCTTGTTTGTTGAATTTTCTCTGCTAGAACAGTGGTTTGAATCCCAGAAAGCTTTGTAGCCAAAAGATAGTGCTCGCACTGGACAGCTGCCAGTTATTTTTGTATGTCTGCATGTGGTGTTAAGCAGTGTTCTGCTGTTCCTCCCCAAAGGGTTAGGTAGCCCTCCTACCGAGTATTAGACACAGACGCACATACACATAGCACACACGGTACAGTATTTCCCAGACCCTGTGTGGTGCAGTAATCCCATGTAGTTATTCAAGGTCAGACTCCTCTAATAGACTTTTAATAAAGTTTGTGTTTGGGGTGGAGGGGTGGGTGTTTGTGTGTGTACAGGATAGACACAGTCTTATTTGAGGGGCTGGAATCTGTGTCTGGCGGATGGTTTTAGCACAATATATAACGAATAAATTCAGCCTAACAACACTCATTTATTTGATAATAGAAGATTTATTTTACAATTAATTTTATAATAGCAGTAACTGGGATATCTTTGAATCCTTGTCAGAAAGCTATAAAAGTGTCAGTGATAGCTCTGATAAGAAAGGACTATTGGTATTATGAGGATCCTGGATCTTAATGGGTCAACCCAACCCTAGACATGTGACTAATGTTAATTGGATAATAAATAATCTATCAATAATTAGTCAGTTTCCAAAGCAACCGCACCCCGAGGCTGTTCTAAGGGGCTCATTGTAATGGTCCCTATGCAACTGTAGTGAGAGCTTGGACTCGTAACCGGTAGGCATTGGGCTTTACCAGAGGTGCCATTTGGTACAGATCGTGCTAATAATGTTTAGGAGCATGACTGGGTAGCTGGGCAGGAATAAGAAGGTGTAAACATCAAACCTCTTAGTAAATTAATTATGGAGACAAATTCTTGGCACAGCTGATTTTAGAGGTGTCAGAAGTCTCTGCGTTTTGCCGATGATGTGGTCTTGTTGGCTTCACTGACCTCCAGCTTGCACTGGGCTGGTTCAAAGTGGGATGGATGACAGTTGGCACCTCCAATCCAGAGGCTTTTGCTTTCAATGAAAAAAGCCTGGATTGCTTTGCTGGATCCAAGGTGAAGGAAGTTGGGATTTTGCTGACAAGTAGAGGAAAGGTGATGTGGGAGATTGGCAAACTTGATTGACAGTTTACTGACTGATCTACCTCCCCAGTCTCACCTTTGCCTGGATTTAAACATCTTGCTCTGCTTTAAGAAGAGCTGGAGGTCTGGGCTGCTGAGACTGCTGCCCATCGGTTCTGGACCTGAATAAGTGGCAGAAAACTGATTAATGATGGGTGGATTAATTAATAAATGTATCAGTGGACTGTTTTTGGAAGTTTTATGCATCTAAAGTTTAAAACCTTGAGACAAGATAAAGGTGAAGTGAGCAAGCGTCTTTGAAGGATTAGTTGGATGTGCATAGCAAGCACAGAAAGAACAGTGAGGGATACAATGTGTACTTCTTTTATTAAAAAACCCCAAAACAAAACAAAAACATTTTCTTCCTACATTTAATGATAGCTATCTGTCTGTCAGTCATGTAAAGGGATTGAAGCTGCTATGCTTTAGAGAATTACACCTTTACACGCACGCACATGTACAAACACATCAACACACCAAGGTTCACGTAAGGAGAGGCCAGAAGCGAGGGGAGGAGTAAAATAGAGATTGAGGGAATGACAGGCAGGGGGTGGGAAATGGATAAGAGATTAATTGAGAGAATGCTGAATGAAAGATGGATAGATAGGGAGAGGAGGAGAAGTGAAGTGTGTTTGTGTGTGCGTGAGAATTGGACCCATACAGCTAGGAGTAAGAGGGGAGCCATCTAGAGAGAGTGAAGAAGAGGTTGAAACAGAGAGAGGGAGGCTCATAATGAGAGAGAGGTATTGAAATGTGAACCTCTGATTAAGTTTGACATTTAAGATGACATATTTTGCATGCTGTTACCCCATTACAAATGAGTCCTACACTCTGGTAGAGTGTGTCTGCAAGTGAGTCTACGTGTGTGTGTGTGTGTGTGTGTGTGTGTGTGTGTGTGTGATTTGCTTGGCAGGAAAGAATTGGGCCCCCACTACACACATGTGTGTGTGTGTGTAAGTAAAAATTCTGGCATTGATTAGGGACCTGGTAGTCAGCTGAAAGGTTTTAGTCTTAAAATGGCAGGTGGACTCTGTCTCCCGGTGGTTTTATGTTGTCCTCCTCTTTCTCCCTATTTCTATTTCACTCTCGAACCCCCTCCCTACCTTCAATTAGACTCCTGCCTCTGCAAAATCAATTCCCAGCTGTTACTGGTTCACCCAAAAAAAAAGAAATCCTCCCCCTTGGCCAACTTTTTCTCCCTTATCCCCATGTTTCTCGAAGAGGCCAGATACACCCGCCCTCCCATCCACGACTCGAATGGAGCACAGCACAGCATCGTGCGCTCGCGACCATTTCCTATTATTGCTCTACAGCCCTAAATAGGCTCGGTTTCATGGGGACTGATCTGTTTCGTCTCAGTGGGTACTAAACCGTTTACTTGCACGCTTTCATTAATATTGTCTTCAGCTGCTTTCATTCACTGGCACATAACCTAAAGCTACAAGGCACTGCAGCGTGACTGCCATTTTGTGCATCAATGGACTTCCTAGAAGAAATTATTGTCTAAATAAATGACTGCTGAGTGATACAAGACATTTGCGAAAGCTTTAACGAATGCAGCAACATTTTTTGAACATAAAGTTGAAGCGATTAACAAAAAGCCAGTGTTTGATTTTTTTTCTTTTTCTTTTTCTGTCTTCTTTTATTTGAGAAGTTAGCGTTGCTCTTTCGGGCCATAGCACATCATGGTAATGTGATGTGATCGTGTTATTTTCAATTTTTTAATGAAAGAAAAAAACATTTGTAGACTGACAAAAAGTTGCCGTTTTGAAAAGGAAATTTCTGAAATGTTGACTTAGTGTGAACAGTCCTTTCTGCGTAATGGACCTGAAAGTGAGCAAGTCTTCAAAACCACCCGTGTGTGATGCATACATGAGCCATACCGGATCCAGTCTCAGATATGAAGCTGGAAATGCAAACGTCTGATAGCAAGATGTATGAATATTCCAGCAGCTCTAATGAGGAGGCTCAGAGGAGCCTGCGCTCACGTTTCTGCAAAGTCAGTCATTGTCTGTGGCTTTCTCAGCCCAACTTCCACACGCAGACTCAGACCCCGAGCAAGATATTTGGGAAGCAATTGTTTTGCTAAATTAGTCAAAATAAACCTGAATTCAAATTGTGGCTTGCAGAATTGTTTTAAATCCCATCGTCATTATATTGCAGGTTGTACGAGGGGCGCCCAGCGGGAAGCCTGACCTGTAGCATGACTCTATCTTCAGTGTTCAAAATAGGCCTGAAATGTGGTAGAATCTGTTTAAAGCATTCAGTAATGAGTTTGCGTTTGTGGGTCAGCAGTGACTTTGAAAGATGATAAAAGGTGGTTTGTGAAATGAAGTGGTGATAAACACTGATTTTCCACACGCAAAATTTGAACTTGTTTTGGACATCACAGGAAGCTTTAAAGTACATATTCGAATCATGTATTGTTTTTGTGTGTGTGCATGTATGTGTTGGGGGGGGTCTGATTAGTATGTGGAGCTTATCTGATCCTTGCCTTTTGCCTTTTTCTCTCCTCCTATTCTCCCTTTCTTTGCTCCTGTCGATCCATTTCCCAAGACAATCACCCTGTTTTTCCTTCTTAAAAGAAGAAAATACATTTGTTTTCCCATCTAAAGCCTCTCATCCCCCCCAAACGTCTATCCTCCTTCCTTTTACCTCCCTTTCACAGACACAGTGCTAGGATTCTTATTCTAATTAAAAGTCCTTACTCTCCATCTCCCTCGTCTGTTTCTTTCTCCCTGACTCGTACCTCTCCTTCATGTGTACCTTACTTACCCGTAAATTGTTTTATCTTTTCCAAATCTTACAAAGTTCCAGTAAATCAGAGGAGAGGAACAGAGATGGCACCGCGAGAAGAAAGCGAGGACAGATAATGAGGAGCAGGAGAGATAGGGACAAAGAGGGGAGAGGATAACACGAAGAGACAGAAAGCAGCGCATCAAGAAAGAGAAAGAAAAGCCAGCGAGAGAAGTCTGTCTTTGTAATAAGACCTTGCCTTTAGCTTTATTTCTTCATATGTTGCACATTAATCCTTTGTTTATGAAAGATGGAGATGCCAGCTACAGCTGTCCCACGGGGAGGGAGAGAGCACAGATATCTGGAGGCAGCAGGGATATGTGGATGTGTTGAGATTCGGTATCAAACCCATCCATTACCGTGACTCAATAATATGCATTTAGAGAATTAGCTTGGAGTCACTGTGTAAAATGGTTGAGATGTACTCGTAATCTGTTTTCCTCCATTAGAGAGATCTAACTTTGTTCTCTGAATGACAAAGACCTCTTTTGATTTCTTATGAGTCGCATGAAAATTCATTGCCAGGCTGGCGGTGCACTAAGATGCTGTAAACATGATGTGGTTGAAATGGAGTAAGATATTGTTTATATAACTTAATTAAAGCAACATGTGCTAGACCCCTACAAAACGCATGACAAACGACAGGCTTGACCTCCGTTGTTGTTCGTAGTGTTGAAACAAGCTGATTAATTAGTTCTTTTTGTGACAAAGATTGTATGAATAGCCAAATTAATTGCCGACAATTAATCACTGGAGTAACTGAACAACTAGAATTGACAAACCTTTGCTGATTACAGTCCCTCAAATATGAGGATTTGTTGCAGATATATTATGCGCAATGAATGTCTTTGGATTTTTGACTGATGACAAGGCAAAACAAGAAATTTGAACTTGTCAGCTCTGATTCTGGAAAAGTCTTCTTGTAAATAACTGACGTAAAAGTAAATGCTGTTTAGCATGCGTGCAAGCGCTTAGTTGAAAATACCTGCTGGTTTTAGTTTGCACTGCTAGAATACGATGACATTTTTGAAGTTGATTTATAGTGCTCCTCTGGAAAATTCACAGCCGAGCCACACAAAGAAACACTGAGATGTAGTGAAAGAGTAAATTTCCCAACATAGCTCCCCAATATGGTCCTCTGCCTGCCACATGCTTCTGAAACTTACCATACTCCTGTTGCTGCGTCTTTCAGCAGTTGTCGTCGGATGATTATTGGCAATTTTAGATAAAAGCCTCACTAGCGTTGGGGCTAATTGTAGTTGATGGAAATGATTAGCTGTCACATTTATCTTTGCTGAGGTATTGAGGCCAGTGTGGTGTATAGGGGCTAATTGTAGCTAGTAGCAGTAGTTGTTATGCGGTATGTTGTGGTGGGTTGTACCTAATTGTAGTTGATAGTAATGGTTCCAGTCTGTGTATACAGCCTGGAGCAGACAAAAGCTCTGCTGCGACATTGAGAGACACACACACACATATACAGATGCTTACACCCAAAAAACACACAGTCGGGCCTTTAAATACACACCTCTGCTTCCTGCCCGCATCCAATAAAAGTGGCACTGAAGTAT
>VVHJ01034203.1:18753-40485 GCA_015107715.1 Tylochromis polylepis
ATATACTAGGATGCTATACTTAAACTTGTAATCATAAATAATCAAAACACATTCAAAAAAAAAAAAAGAGAGAGAGTGATGTGTTTTGTACTTGAAGTGCGGACATCAACAGATTACCGAATCAATCTGAGGATGAAAATAGTTTTCAATAATTTTGTTTTGTTCTTTGCGTTACCAAGCGTCCATAATCAGTGGAATCAGCAGCGTCAGTATTGATTTGCCGTGCATGTTAGTACTGAACATTAAGGCCTCGGACGAACTGCTCATGTGCCTGCTATTTTTGTCATGTGTATTTTTCATCATGTGTGCACACCGCTTACTGCTCGATGTGAACTCTCGGGTTTTACCTCAAGAGTCACGAAATTTAAATGAGATCTTAAATCAGATCAGTGATATCTAATCACCTATCGGTTCAGCAGTATTTTCAGTAATAACCTACAGGTTTGCTTGGAAAAATTTTTTAATTGTCAAATGTTTACAATATGTTGTAAAGATAAGCTCATTAAGCCCAGTTATGGCAATAACTGGGTCAGGGATTAGGATTTCGAGTATTCATGAACTGTGATGTTTTTGTATGAAAGATTTAGTGAGATGATTCAATAAATGTGCGTGTGTGTGTGTGTGTGTGTGTGTGTGTGTGTGTGTGTGTGTGTGTGTGTGTGTGTGAAGAATAGTGTAGGAGTTTTGTTTCATTTAAACCAGCAGTCTGTAATGATCTAAAGTCACGTAATGGACACAGTAATACACATACACGCAGTAGTCCTGTGCTCACTCACGCGCGCAGACACACACACACACATACTACGCACACCGAATCAGAAATAGAAAATCCAGTGGGCTTAAGTCGTCATTATGAAGAAAAAGTGAAAGTGTATATATATATATAAAAAAGAAAAATCGAATGAAAGGGGTCTCTATTCTCTCCATCCTTCACTCACTTTTTCTCTCTCTCCCGCCCACGTTTGGAAAATTCCATGTTGTCATTCGCTAAGACAAGATTCCATGTCAACCAATGAGATTCCAGACCCGAAAAAAAAAAAAAAGTCATAGTGGAGAAAAGGGAGAAGGAATGAGTGAGAGTGCTCGAGATGGAGGAGAAAAGGAGAGAAGGTAGTGACAGAGGCAGACGGCGAACCAGTAGTTATAATCGGCTGTTAGGGAGTATAATGAAACAGCTGTCAGACATATTTAACTGTCTTCTTCTCTCCTGGTTCTCCATTTGTCTCTCTTATCATGTCTTTGTCTCTCCTTCACCTTCTCCTCTGCTCTGCCCTCTTTCTTTGATTTGTCTTTCTTAGTCTCTATTCTATCTGTCTAATCCATTTTCTCTCACTTCTCAATTTGCTTCTCGGCTCTCTTTCACCTCTTTCTTTTTTGCAGCTCTGTTCTTCAACTTACACACTTTTCCTTCATCTTGTCCCGTTCGCCCTTTGCCTCTTTTCTTTCACTCTGTCCCTGTCTCATATTCTCATTCATGTCTTCCTGCACATTGTGCCTGGTGAAATTACTTGATGCTTTGCTCTTTGCTAATTGTCTGGGCAGGGTCTGTTGGATGAGATAATTGTTGAATTTCTGTCGTGAGATCACATACAGTAATGACGCTCATTTAGACTTTTAACATTTATTTTCTTTAGCTGAGTTGACGTATACCATCTCACACTTAATTCTTTGTACAAATATTACTTTTTCCACCCTTTCTGGCAAAAGGATTGTCTTACTGTCACTCTTGGTGTCTCTAAAAGTTCAGATTTTCAACTGTCCTATGAACTGATTGTAATTTCTATAAACAACAGACAAACACACAAAAGAGAAAAAAATCTTATTACCTTTCATTTTCAAAAATGTCCTTGTACCATCGTGAAAACTACAATATTCCCTTTATCTTACCATCAATCTTACCTTTAATCCTAATATATTTTAACCATAAGCATAAAAATGGGCAAATAAATAATTTTGTGTGTCTTAAAAACTCATTTCTGTGCTAGATTTGGGGAAAAAATAGCAGACAGTATACCCAACTGCAGTTTATAGATTTAGATCCATATCTTTATTGATATAACATATACAAAAAAATAGTAGTAGACACAAACATATATATCTTGTAATTTTAAAAAAATCCATCTATGAAAAATATATAAACATATATACCCTGTCATACTGGCACAAAAAACCTACATGCTAGCAATCCATCATACTAGGAAACGTGACATAAAAACGGAAAAGACCGTTCCCTGCTAAACTGTGCTCGGCACCAATTGACGTAACTGTCATGCTGCACATTCACTGATTCTGAGATCTAATTCCTGGTATTGAAATGATAAACAAGAGCGTTGTTTCTGTCTGGTGTTCTGTTATCTATGGAGCTTTGCGTCTTTGCGCACGTCACATGAGGCATACATCTCTGTTACCACACTGCCCATAGTTATCTTAAAACCACAGATTTAGAGACAACTCCATATTGTACAGTAGTGAATCCATTGCCACCGTATGGCTTGCCAGATTGCCTCATTGCTATCATAGCCATGAGCACAGTGTAATCACCTACTGTCTAGAGGCTAACTTAATAAAACAAACATTGCCAAGGTGCTGACTTGGTTATATAAAACCTTGGCCTCAATCCTAAATACTACAGTAGAGCTTAGTAGTTTTGTTATTGGTTGGTTAGTTAGACTTAGAGTTGCCTTTTAATTGTCTACAGTTACATACAGAAAATGATGGATTATGTTCATTCTGGGTTTGAGTAGCTGAGGCATAATTATCCTGCACAGCTCTACGATTGTTGGCTTTTGCCATGTGTCCTTTAAATATCTGCTGCTTCGGAACACAAAAATGACTGCCTTGTATCTAATTTCTGTCATGTTTGTCTGTTTGAAGGAGAAGGCAGTATACCCACTAATCCCCCCCCCCCTTTTTTTCTGAATCCTGTAAAATACTTTATCAAATGTAAAGTTAGCTTCAGCTTTCACTATTTAAAAAATAATAAATAAATACATTCATGCATTGCTCTTTGTTTTGCAAGATTAAGAGTCTGATATGTAGTTATTGACTTACACCAACAATTTAGGAAATGTACACATTTTGTTAAGGAAGAAATGGAAAATGGACAATAAATAAAAACACCCATCTTTTGCTAGCATTAAGCAATAACAAGCAAGCAGACTGCCTCTTAATCAAACGGTTTATGCATTAAATATATTTTTTATTCCTTCTTTGTTGTCCTTTTCTTTTCTGCCTATCAACAGGTGACGTTGGGTGGCACACTCATTGGAATCGGTCGGAAGACCTCGGATTGCCAGGGAAACACAAAGTACTTTCGCTGCAAATTCTGCAACTTCACGTACATGGGCAGTAATTCCTTGGAACTTGAACAACATTTCCTTTCCTCACACCCAAACAAAGTCAAAACACCGCCAACCACACCCCTGCTGACCACAAATAACCTGGCAACACACGACAACCAGCTGAAGGGGCGGAGTCAAGCCTTAGACGGGGCCGAGCGAGTTGCAGTGCGCGCAGAAGACGACTCTTTGGTCGGGTACTTCATCCCAGTCAGGTCCTGTTCAGATTCATCGGGCTGGGTGGCGGAGGCTGGTCGAGGTGCTGTGCAGACTTATTATTGGTGTAAATTCTGCAGCTGGAGTTGCGAGTGGTCGGGGGGTTCTGCAAAGCTTTTAGAGCACTATGAGCAAAGACACAAAATGAACGCCGGTGGTACTACGAGCCCCAACAACTCTATTCCTGGTGGGATGGACAGAGAGCGAGAAAGAGGAGGAAGGAGAGATGGAGGAGAGAGAGACCAAATGGTATCAAAAGGCCGCAAAGATCAGCCATCCAATCCCTCCAGCACCAGCCAAGGTAATGAAGACGTAGACAGCGTAATGGAATGTGGCAGTAAGATGATTTTAGGTACTGCTGGTAGATTGCATCTGCTTAAAGTGAAGATAAATGATTGCTCTTGATAAATGAGTCGTCTTTTATTGTTTGTGGTGCTTGTCACCTCATGTTTGCCTTGATTATCATAATAGAAATTATATGTGATAATATTTGAATTTCTGCCCAGATTTTGTTTACCTTTTGTTCTGCTTTTTGCTCCTAGGAGACCCAAACAGCAGTGATTCAGAAGCAGTTGTGACCAGTTATAACTGTCAGTTGTGTGATTTCCGGTACTCCATGGCCCACAGTGCGGATGTGATCGTAGTAGCACCTTTACTACTGCACTACCAGCATAACCACTCCATCCACCGCTGCAGCATTCAGCACTGCATGTATTGTCCACAGGGTCTCTGTCAGCCACAAAAACACCTAGGGGAGGTGAGATAAATAAAATATTGAAATGTTTATTTGCTTGTTTTGCTGCCTGCTTGGTAATTAGAAAAAAAAAGAGCTGTTTTGCAAGCAAAGGAAAAATAAAATGTAATATAGGAACAAGTGTAAAGTTAATTGTTCCAATTTCCTGCCTAGTTAAAATTCCCTTGCTTTCCCCAATCTACCCACGCACCCTCCCCACCCTCCTTTTGTGCCAGCTGCCAACAGCTCTGTTGCAGCTGTTAAAAATGCAAAAAGGATGGTTAACATCCAAAATTGAGGGTGGCATCATTTACTTAATAATGCACATTCATAGTGGTACTGCTGGCTTCCACTTCTTCATTAGATACATAGAAAATACACGGCTACACCACAGCATCAAAACGAGAGAAAAGAAAAGGAGGACTTCAAATTCGTCTTATAGACATATATTGGCAGTAATCAGTAAAACATATAAAGGTTCACGCCACTTTTGCACTTACCTTTTTTCCTAATTTGTCTCAACAGGTATCCCACCCGTTTGCTTGTCGGAAACCCACCTGCCCCAAATGCTGTTCAAAGTTCCCTCAACCCGCCAAACAGCAGGACGCCATTGGTTCAAAACCCACTGTCACCACCTCACCCAGCGTGACTCCTCCTAATCCTAGAGGCGACCACAGTGGGATTTCTGGTTCTACTTTTCACCCCTCTAACCCCGCCCATCCTGTTGTCACACAAGGTATTTGGAGGCATATGTTATTTATATATTTGTATATATGATTCTGGAGCTTTTCCAGCTTGAACCTAAATTCTTCGCTTCTTGCTTCTGATTGGTCTCGCTTTCCTGTCGCAGGCGTCACCCACTTGTGTGACCAGTGTGCATTTGCTACCACTGACATTGACGTGTTGCTGCAACACTATGAAAGCTGCCACAACCTGATCAACCTAAAGGGGGCTCCCCCACATGTCAAAGCTGAGGAAGAAGCTGCGGGAGACAAGGAAGGAGGGCAAGGAGGAGCAGGAGAGAGGGAGTACTCATGTACAAAGTGCCACTTCATTACAGAAGTGGAAGAAGAGATTTTTAGACACTACAGGTGAGCTTGTATGATCATTATAATTGTGTTATTTGATAGGATGTGTTTTTTTTCCCCCCTGCCTAACAAGCTAATAAGCTAACGGTGCCCCAGTTGATCCCAGGAGGAGACACAAATCCCTTTGGGGTCATGGTAGGAATGGCAACATACGGAGCTACCCGCTGTGGCCCTTGTAAATAAGGGAGCAGCCAAAAGTAGCTTCTTGATGATGATATTTTTTTACATTATGTAGTGTTTTCGTTTTTTTTTTTCTACAAGGGTTGCCCCATTCAGTTTACCATATTTTTCAAAAATCAGTGCTTTTTATGCCATGCATGCAGTCAGTTAATTGTTTATGACATAGAATTTCATACAGATTGAGTATTCCCTTTGACTGAATCCATCATGGGGAAAAAAAAGCAGGAATCTGAAAAATTCTGTTCAAGTTAGGTGCTGCTTCAGACCCCTGTGAGTCTCCTTTTTACACTCACTTATCAAGTAAATGTTCAGTGAGAGCAAAAAAAAGAAAATTGTACGCTTAAGCTAGACATCATTTTGACATTCTCACCTGGAAGCTGCACAGATATGATCACATATTTATAGCCCGTGTTACAGATTTTCAAAGTGATATTACACACACCCGTTTGTGATGAAGTCCATGAGCTGAATATCTATGAAAGCACCATGTTGGGGCTTATGGGCTGTTTTCTTGACGGGCAAAAGGCTTTGGCCTTCTGTTCACATTAAAGTTACTCCATGTTGTACATTGCTGGAGATTACACGACTTTCGACACATTCCACTTTAAATGCACCTTGGACATCTGTGAAGCAAAAACCCCAATATTGCAAGAAGCTTTACAGTCTTTGACATTTCACCCACGTCTGCTCACTGTCTGAAAGTGAGTGGTCAAGGAAAGGTCCTATTAAATTTGTCTTGCACTACGTGAAAAAATAAAGTAGCAAGGTCTATATCGAAAAATGAAATCAAGGTTTCAAAAATATTACATTTGTCTTGCATTGACAATTACAAGAAAGATTTAAGTTTCCCTGAAGGTGGGAATTTGTTTTTTTATATTTGCACATGTAAATATATACAGTAAATTTATGTGTATAGTTTCTAAAAAAAAAATTACCAAAAACAAAAAACCTCACGTTTACAGGCTTTTAAAAGCGTGAGGAGGCTAGACTGGACTCCACAGCCAATCCTCTTTTCTAGATTCAGATTTAGTGACAGAAACAGCAAATGATAGTGAAAGCTAGGATGAGTTGGGGTGGGAAAGTTGGGGCCATAGACACAAAAAAGTGGAGATAGTTGTGTGGAAATTTGCAGTTACTGATCTACACTACTGATCGGAATGTTTCATTATATGTTGTCACTTGGCATTGGTATCTAAATCTGGCCGAGGGGCTAACTTATCAAAGAATACAGTATCGATAAGCTGTGATCATGTCTGCTGTCAGAGTTTTAAAACAATATGCTGCACTTTCCTTATTCCCATGAAGAATCGAGATCCTCCACTCGGAGCCTGTGTGCCTGGGGCAGAGGCAGCTGTCACTCTCTTAAACTGCAGCAACATGCAGCACACACAAGCACAGGGCCTTAAACTCTCTGCCAGTGTTAAAGTTTTTAAATGTGGTTACTCCTCACTAGAAGTGATGCCAAAGACAATTCCTTTCCATGCGAGGGCAGAAACACAAGCAATATGTGAAGATATTAAATGCAGAGGAATTCACAGTTTTTGACTGCCTAGCTGGTAGTTTTTCTTTCGTTGCCCCAGGTATGTTATGGATACTCAGTGTGTGAGCTTAGAGCCCACACACTGAGATAACTTAATTACACGAAATTGGATTGATGATAAAATGCACCTTGTGTGTTAAGCTATGGATGGATTCAAAAATTCAAGCTAAAATGTTCACAGGAGTATCTGAATGGTTCTCAGTTAAGGTTTTAGAGCACTCGCACATTCAGAGATGAGCCTTGCCTGAGTCAAAAACAATGCTGCTGCAGTTTGCAGCTCGAGAACTTTTCTCTTTTGACAGCCTGATGAGAACAGCAGATGGCAAGGACCAAAAGACAGGAAGGGAAGAAAGAAGGTTAAAAGAAGGAATGTAAGAGGGAAGGTGAATGAAATACAAAGAGAGAAATTCAGAGAGAAGGGTGCTGAGGAGAGAGGGAGAGAGGGTGACAAAGCAGAGTTTGCAAGGGATTTAACAGTTCACTCACGTCCTTAACAAAATCTAAGCTCTGAATCTTGGAGCTCAAATCAAATAAAAGTGAAATAAAGCGAGAAAGTTTCATGCTACAACTAAAAACAACCACATTTTATTTTATTTTATTTTTTTTAAAATCTGAAGGCCAAGTCTTAGAAAACAAAATACAGGATGTAATTATAGGGTGCTCAGATCAAAGGACAGCACTGTGTAATGTGAAAAAGCTTGTCAGCTGAAGGAAGCCAGTCAATCTATAACTTTTGCAGGTAAACTCTCACCTAGCTGCTGACAAATACCTGAAGTACAATCTGATGGCTGACAGTGTTCATTATATAATTAGACCTATAGCACCCAGTCACACAGGTTCTTTACTCACATATCAGATATATATGCATTGGTCCAGGTAGAGCCACTCACAGTGGGCTACACTCACTGGTCATTTTATTAGTTACACCTTGCTAGTACCACTTTGGACCTCCTTTTGCCTTTAAAACAGCCTAAATTCAGTTGTGGAAACATTCCTCAGACATGATAGCATCACATTTGTCGACTGCACATCCAGTGATCTGAATCTCCTGTTTCAACACATCCCAGAGAAGCCATTTCAGTAGACAGGATTTATTGTAATGTTCAAGTTTGAGAGGATTTGAGCTTTGATATGATGTGTTATCCTGCTCGATGGAGCCATCAGAAGATGGGTACACTGGTTATAAAGTGATGGACATGGTCAGCAGCAATACTCAGCTAGGCTGTGGTGTGGTGTTTACGCAATGCTCATTTGATAGTAAAGGGCCCAGAGTCTGCCAAGAAAATATCACTCACAACATTACATCACCACTGCCAGCCTGAACCATTGATACAAGGCAGGATAGAGCCATGCTTTCATGTTATTGTGACCCTACCATCTGAATGTTCCAGTAGAAATAGAAACTCATCAGACTAGGCAACATTTTTCCAATTTTCTCTTGTCCAATTTTGGTAAGCCTGTGTCACCTAGGTCACCTGCTGTTAGCTGGCAGGAGTGCATTCAGAGATGCTCTTCTGTATACCTTGGTTGTAACAAGTGGTTATTTGAGTTACTTTTGCCTTCCTGTCATTTTGAAGCAGTCTGGCCATTCTCTAAACTCTGGCATCGACAAGTCATTATCACCTAGAGCACTGCCAATCACTGGATATATTACATTTTTTTCAGACCACTCTCTGTAAACCCTAGAAGATGGTTGTGTGGGAAAGTCCCTGCAGATCAGCAGTTTCTGAAATACTCAGACTAGCCTATCTGTCACCAACAACCATGCCACATTTAGACACTCTTAAATCACCTTCCTTCCCCATTTTTGCTCAGTTTGAACTTGATCATCTTGCTCATGCTTAGATGCTGCCATGTGATTGGCTGATTAGACATTTGCATAACAAGCAGTTGAACAGCTGAACCTAATGAAGTGGCTGGTGAGCCTACAAAACACGTATTATGCTTCCAGATGCTGCAGAGTGCTTTGCTACAATAAGATATTTGGAGGAAAAAGAGACAAACGTTTTTTCCTCTGTCTCGCTGTTTCTTAACCTATTGATGGAACAATGCAGCGATCCTGAAGGAGTCAGAAATCGGAATTTCCGAGTTCCAAGTCAGAATTTGAATCTGGAACTCAGATTGAAGGGGCTCCGGAAAGTCAGAGCAGCCCCAGTAACGCAGAGTTAACAATCCAAGATGGCGGCATTGAGCGTAAACAATAGCAAAACTGTAAAACTTTGAATCTGTGCTGGCCCTGTTGTGTATTAACTCACTGTAACTCACCAAATTAGCCATATGCACAGCACTGATCAGGCCCTGTCCACAGCTTCACGGCTCCAGATTGATCAAAACAAGCTTTATGGCATAATTGTAGTGCACTAGAATGTAAACTAGAAGCAAAAATAGGTGGTTGTTTAGTACAAATGAATTAATTACTATTAAAATACAGATAAAAAAAAAAAATTATTTCCCATAGGAAAAAAGTTTAATTCAGCTACTGAGATAGATCAGCAGTCACTACATGTGTAGTGCTAACAGTGACAGACCCAGTAAATGATGAAATCAGTAGGTACACCAGTCTACGTGTGGATGCCAAAGACAAATCGAGGCTTTTGTGTCGTTCATTATCTGGAGACATTTCAGTCTAATGGGCACGCTATATGCTTTTTCATTCACACATTCTCTTTTTTTTTTGCAAGTTCTGCAAATATTTCAGCCTCTGTGATATGCTAGGGGTGCGGGCCTTTTATATTGTCTTCAACAGCTAATTAAGGGAAAAAGAGAATACGAGGCGGGCTGATGAATAAGAATGACTTTTCATTGATATGTTTGTGTCAGCAGTATATTTTTTAAAATTATTTTCACTTGCTGTCATACAGAAATCATGCATCAGATGTACAAGACAGTAAAGCGGCGTATATACAGTATTCAGAGAGGTTATATAGCTCGATGTATTGTAAATGTTTGTGTGGGTGTTGATCTGCAATATCTTCTCATCGTTTTCAAATTCACACCTTAAATGTTTTGTTTTTGTCTTTTCCTGGATGAGGAATTGTTATGGTAGGGTTCAAAGCAGAAACCAGAGAATGAGAGTTGGAAAATGCAGAAAAATGACTCTGGATGTGCTTTTGTTTTCTGTTTTCAGTGACTTTTGGTCCGTGTTTATATTCTGCTATTGTAAAACCCTCACACTGCAGTAATATGCAGTGATAATGAGCTACTGGTGGGAAAAGCCTAAGAGAATAAAACAGGCAGTGCTGAGAAAAGCAGTGTTTTCTTATGACATTTGAGTGAAGCAATTAAGCAAGCGTAATTTTGGATTTAAGTGAATTATGTGGTAAAGGATGATATTGACAAAGGAATATGAATAACTACAAGATACCAATTGTTAAACTGTGGCCTACCATCATTAATAAAAATAGCAGCAAAACAATAACATAATCCAAGTGCAGACAAAATTAACGGCGTCATTATTCTGTGAAACATTTATTCATGTATTGGTATATCTGTGTATGTGACAGCTGCAGGGCAAACCAAGCCCACTGAGGTCCACTGTAAACAACAGGCCAAGTTCTTGTTCTAGATGGTTTAATGCTTTGCTTGTTGGCCTGCACAAGAAGCATCACGACTGCTGTGTGTGCCAGGAAAAAATCTTGATGCTGTGTATCAGATATATCGCTGGTCACTCAGGGGCCCTCGCCAGCAGGAAATGAAGGTGGTTTATTGATGGGCGATCCAGTACTTGTCATTCAGATTCATTTATGGTCCTCATGATTTTGAAGTAATTCACGGTGATTTAGTGGGACACTGAGTCACTTTGTTGGCCTCAAGCTCTGTGAAACTCTACCTGAGTGGTTGGGGGAATTTAGGCAGGGGCTAATGCACTTTAGATTTAGTCAGTACAGGGGGTGGATTTTCTTCAAACTGTGAGTGATGAAAGTCCTACTGGAATTAATTGTATTTACATTTTAGAGCAATAGATTTAAACATGAACGGACTCTCTTGTTGCCAGTAACAAAACTAGATTTTTAAGTCTTTCCTCTTACGTTCAGCCTTATTAGTGTTACTTTGACTTCACTGTGACTCATTCAGAGTGAAGATAACCACTGATGATGGGATCTCCTTTTCAAAAAGTCATATCTCTCCGATGTGACTTGCAATGCATTTGTTCAGAGAAGGTTTGAGCAACTCAAGAATAAACTGCTTACTTTTGCAATTAGCAGTTTTGCTTTATGATTAACATAAAAGTAAACAATATGTACTACTGTGTGTTTAGTTGATTTTAATGCTGAATATTTTGTTCCTTCTGAAGGTTCATTTTGTATTGATGAGTAATTTACGCACTGCTCATTTCTCTCGGCAGGCGTGTCCACGCGTGTTGTCGCTGTCGACGCTGCGACTTCACGGCTTCAGATTCATCAGCCCTCCTCGACCATTTCAACTCAGCCCACTGTCACGACTCCTCTCCCTCATTAGGCTCATTCACAACGACCTCCTTGCCCACCTCACTGACTCCTTCCCTAACACTCTCGGCCAATGGCTGCTCAGCGCCCTCTACCTTAGCCATTAAAGAAGAGAGCAAAGGGGACATCCGCCTCCTCTACTCCCTGGCGCCGCCTGAGGGACGGTTGGCCGAAGGTGGCAGAGAAGAGGCAGGTGGGCTGGTAAAAAGTGAGGGAGGTGAGGAGAAAGAAAGAGAACGGGAAAAGGGCTGGGTTCTTGGTGAGACAAGAGGACTGGGAGAAAGAGGGGGTGAGCAGGCCCACGGCTTACTTTGGGTGCCTAAGGAGCGAATGGGACCTGAAAGAGGTGCAGGAAGCGGAAGCCCATCTCTTTTCACCTCCCCTCTGTCGCTGTCTTTTGTTTCAGCCAATCACGAAGCCCCACAGCAGAAAAGAGGCGTGGCCTCACCTAGCATGGTTTACCTGGGAGACACCAAGTCATTTTTGGGAGATACAAAGTCATTTTTGGCAGATGCCAAGTACGGAGGAGGGAGACCAGGAGGAACTGCTTCAGGTGGGGCAGGAGCTGGCGATAAGCAGAGCCAGATGACCCCCCAGCAGTACACGGGAGGAGGAGGAAGTGGTGGTGGAGGTGGCGGAGGACAGGAAGGGAAAGGAGGAGCCAATAAAGAGGAATCCCAGTCCTTGCTAAGGGTAAGGTGGAACATGCAAAAATCCCTGCTTTTCATCTCATTCTAATGAGATGAAAATCCTTCTTCTTTGTCTCATTTACACCCTGACTTTTGCGTTTAGCTCTCTGAATGGGAGCCTTTGTAGCTAGGCCTCTGTAGCCGGATCCTGCCTGCAGAGAAGCCTTAGTTATCAGGGTCCTTCTATTAATACACTTTCATCTTAAACACATCTTTCCTTTTGCTCAGATGTGAGGATTAGATCTCATGCATTGAGCTGCTACACTGTAATCTTTTATTCTTCTATCATATTTTGAGGGCTTAAGCAAATTTGTGTTGGCTAACAGAGTGTGTACCCAAATGCTTGCGTGTGTTCATATCTGTCCCTGTGCATATGATTCCATGACATCATTTCCTTTCCCATAGGCGGCATTCATCTTCTTTAAAAAATTGAACTCGCAACAGTGAGAAACCCACCCGCTGCTATGGAAACGGGGAGGAAAACTGACAGTTCCCATGGCTACCACATGTCAGTCAGCTCCCTCACCCTACTTTGTGGACCACAATGCTTTTGACTTCACAGTGATGTCATTGACTGGCAGTAACAGACTGTGGTTTGCCTGCGCCACAAAGCTTATTGGCTATGATCACATTAGATCAGAATAGACTGAACTTTCTCTCTCTCTGTATATATATATGTGTGTGTGTGTGTGTGTGTGTGTGTGTGTGTGTGGAGTCAGGGCTTTGACATGGGGCTGTGTAAATGGTAGTATTGAGTGTTAGAGCTGTGTTCCTAGTGTGTGTACGGATATACTGCTGTGTGATTCGAGTCCATGGGCCCTTTGTACGACTTGGGGTTTGGCCTTTTTGGATGTGTGTGAATGTGTGTTTGTGTGTGTGAGGTGTTGGCAGTAACTTGGCAGACTGGGCAGGGTGGGGCAGCAAGAGGTTTACTCATTATCGTGGGTGGGGCAGTGTGTCTCTGTGAGAGAGAGAGAGTGGGAGACTAAGACTGAAAGAGGGAGGCAGAGATAGAGAGAACATGCGTGCATGCGTGAGAGAGAAACAGTGGAAGATTAAGATAAAAAGACGTAGACGGGGAAAGTCAGACGGAGATAAGAGTATAACAAATCAGTCACCCGTTTCTCCCTTACTCTTTAAGGAAAGAGCAGCTAGTCAAGAAAATGTTTTCAAAATGATAAATGTACAGAACAAAACGAGACCGGCTAATATAGATTTATAGATTTGGCAGGCACGTTTTTAACTTTCACTTTCTCTAAGTGTTATTCTTAACAGTCAGAAGGTTTGATATGTATGTTTATTTGAGATATTCCCTAATGTTATGAAATGTTTTCGTAGAGTCAAATATTCACATTTGAGGCTTTTTAAATCATCATCATTCCATCAAGATGAATATTATCTCTTTTGCATTATTGTATACACATTTCCTCCAAAGCTATGGATATAAACCATTCATCCATTCATTTAGAGGGGGGTCCACCCTGGACCCTGTGACCACTCTATCACAGGGCTATCACTGAGAGACACACAACCATTCACACTCACGTTTAGAGGAAGGGCATTGTGGTGGAACAGTGGTTAGTACTGTTACTCCACAGCAAGAAGATCTCGGGTTTGAATCCACCATCTGGCTAAGGCCTTTCTGTCTAGAGTTTGCATGTCTGCACCGGTTCTCTCCGGGTACTCTGGCTTCAGAGACATGCAGTTAGTGGGGCTAGGTTAACTGGTGAGTCTAAATTACTCAGAGGTGTGAGTTGTTGCCTGTGTCTAGATATAAACCAGTAGTTCTCAAACTGTGGGGGTGATGCCGCTTGTGGCGAATAGAGTCGCTGCTGTGGATGTGAGGCAGATAAAGTGCTTTAAGCTCTGTATGGGCAAATGTGGCCTGTGGCTTAAAGTGCTTTAAGTGGTCAGTAAGACCAGAAAAGAGCTGTATAAATGTCAGTCCATTTCCAGGCCTGAAAACGTCTGAGAACCACTGACTTAAAAATGATTTGACTGCTGCAGATTTGCAATGGCTGACCCATCAGCAGGTCAGTAAGGGTAGAAGCTCATTTTAAATATCTTCTATATTTTGTGAAGACCCAGTTTAGTATAAAGCATCTCTGACTGTTCCATTTGCATCTGTGTTGCTTATTAGAGCCTGAAGAAGATGTTTACATAAACAGATGAAAAAACCCATAGTGAATCTTTGAAGATGAAACAATAAAAAAAAGAATAAAAGGGGATGAGAAACAGTTTAGTAAAGAAGAAGCTGAACACAACTTGTTGCTTAAGTAGCTTCATAAGATATGGCCTTTTCTTCCTCTTCTCACAGCACAATATTTATTCTCAGTTTCCATGGCTTGCACTGTCACACACAAACATAAATATGCCCGGCACACACAGACACATGGGCTGGAGTTGACTCATCACTGGGCGGGGTGAGGGAGGGGCAGTAATGCAAAAAATAAAAAATAAAGATAAAAAAATCAGAAATCGCTTTGAACACACACACACAGACAAAAACAAACTTTTGGTCTAATTTAAATGTGGCATGTGGACTCAAGAGGGCAGAATCTGTTAAAAATCCATCCAAAATACAAACCCAGTCTAGAGTTCAAGAGGAGGCGGAAGGCCAGTGATGGAGGGATGCAGGGAGTGATTTAGTAGGGAGGAAGTATATGATTAAAACCTAGCAAATATGGAAACAAATGGCCTGTCATATTTCATCCCAACCTGTGTGTGTGTGTGTGTGTGTGTGTGTGTGTGTGTGTGTGTGTGTGTGAGAATGTGTGCATGTGGTTCTGTGGTTTTTGTATGTTTCCCTCTTTCTGCTGTCGGCTGCATCGATCTGTCTTTCCCCCCCTTTTTCTTTTCGTTCCTTTTCTTTCATTTCTTTTCCTCAAAGGACAAGTCGCCCAATACACAGGGATCGATACACACCTCACGCACACAAAAGCCATCAGATGTGCACACACGCTCCCACACAGGTGTGCACTCACACGTACACACAAAGAACCCACAGTTCTTAGTATTCTGGTTTTGTGAGGCTTTTTGCTCGGTGGAGGAGAGAGAATATTTTCTTTTGAAAGCCCTGATCTATAATTGCCGCACAGCGTTGCCTTGTTGAGACATTGGCCCACTATTGGCTTTGTTTTCATAGTGATTTATTACATTGAAGACATTTTCTCAGTCTGAAATGTTATTTTCTAGCTGTTTTACTGACTGTACGAGACAAGGATAGAAAGCGTATGAGGTTTAGAGATGAAATTAAGCTAAAAGCTTGGTTGATGTTTGAGTTTATAAATGGAAGGAGGCAGACTTTGAGTAATGGCGGTTTTTCCAGTTAAGTGGGGCTGAGAAAGGTTTGCCTCTGAGCCAAACATATGTGAACATATGTAGATATACCCGAACATATGTGACTCTGTCCAAAATGTACATCATCTAATAAATTCCAGCTTGTGTTTCCGAGTGGAATTCTACCTCAAGGACAACACGGACAGGATAAATACACATCAGCAAAGAAAAAAAAGAGAGAGAGACAGAAATTGTGGATTTGGCCTTACAAACACAGTGAATCTCGTGGTCATATTGCAGTACTGAAACACGGGCATTTGAGGTTTTAAAAGTCCCATGCGTGACATTCAATTCCATGTGAGAGACAGAGAGAAAATAGAGAGACCGAACTGAGAGAGATAAACGGGAATGTGTGCTTTCAGCAGATCAGAGAAGAGTTTCATTAAAGTTTCTCTCGTTTACATTTCTGCCCGATGGAGCTAATTATGTTTAAAGGACGCACACGCTCACACATGCGCGCACACACACAGACTAGACACACACACAGACATAGAGCTGTAATTCCATAAAGTTCTCATTACTTAGCTTTCAATTTTCTTTTATCCTGTCTTTCTGTTTTTTTCCTTTTGCGTAAATTTCGGTATACATGTGTGCCTGCTTACCCCTGCTTGTGTACTTAATTATGTGCATTGTGTCTCCATTTGCATTCTGAGTATGTGTGTGTCTGTGTCTGTGTGTGTGTGTGCGTGCGCATTTTGCAAGGAAATTAAAGCGTGAATTTAACTTATTTTCTGTGCTGATAATTTAGCATCCCTTTATATCCGCTACAGGAAATTATAGAGCTTATGTTCGAGTCAGTGTGTGCGTGTGTGTGAGACTGTGCGTTTGTCTGAGTCTGTGCATTTGTATGCTTAATGCTTTTTAAAATCAAAAACTGAGTAAAAATTGTGTTCCTTGACTTATCTGTGATATCTGAATATTATCTTTGTTTTAGAGCTTTTTTGCCACTGTGCTTTGTGCTCTCTACAAATACGCCTTAGAGTGAACTTCAAATTGCCTTTGCTATAAAGATATACTTTACCGTTCCTTTTCGAGAACCTGTGTACCTTTGTTTACCTCGTGGAACATCCCCTGAGAGTCAAGAAAAGTACTTTAAAAAGTGGTATTGTGGTTTCATTTTAAAGCTGGAAAACTTGTCCAGGAGGTGGGAAACACCTGAAAAACTGAAGCCCTGTCCAGTTATAAACCTATCCAGTCATTGCCCATTGTTTTGTAGCTGGATGCTACTGGACATTATGGTTGTGTGCATAACCCTTTTGTATATTTCCCTCCCTGTCATATGTCAATAAACAGTGTATCTTGTGGCCAGTGGTTGTTGCTGCAATTGCTCACCTCAAAGCTGACAGTAGTTAACATGGTACCCCTTCACTTTGTGTCGCACCACAAGTTCCTGAATTTCACCAACAGACGATGGTTTTTGCCAGCACATCGCTTCTCGTCTCTTCCTGTGTTTATGTCACCTAATTATCAACAAATTTCACCACAGGTTAGAAAAAAGAACATGTTTGAGGCTAACAACCGCTGACAAGTTTCTTCTTTTACATATCTTGGTTTCGGTCACATGTTTTTGTAAAGTACAGAACTCTGCAAAAGTCTTGAGACACCCACTCTTTTTCTATATTTTGCTTCCAAGGATTCATCCTCTCTTTTCATTTTTTGAAGTCTTGAACAGTAGTTCTCCAACATTTCTGAGAATCTTTCAAAGTTTTTCTTTTAAAGCAGCACATTAGCTGCTTTTACACCCATTTTCAGTCTAGTCCTTGCATCTGACCATTTTTTTGAAGAATGTTTTTTGAGTGATGCATCTGGCCCTTCAGGGTATCCCTCGGCTGTTACCAAAAGCCTCATTAGAAATGGTCTCAGTCGAAGGATGACTGTCAAGAACAGGTCTTATATGATGACTGCAGATCTGAAATTTTTGGATCATCATCAATATGTACAGAGGCCGTCATAACCGAAAGTGTCTACAACCATCTGTAAAGCACAGTGGAGGTTCTGTGATGGTTTGGGGCTGCATTTCAATCAGTGGTGTTGGGGATCTTGTTATGAATGCAGAAAAGTATCATCAGATTTTGATCCACCATGCAATACCATCTGGAAAGTGTCTGATTGGCAAGGGCTTAAGTTTTCAGCATGGCAATGATCCCAAACACACTGCCAATGAAGAAACACATACCTGGATAGAAAAACACAGTGAAAAATTGTTAGTCATGGAATGGCCTCCCAAGAGCCCCTCAACATTACTGAAGCAGCATGGGATAATATTGACAGAGAACAGAACAAAAAGCAGACAACTTCTAATATTGACTAAATATTGAAATGTTGACTTTCAAGCTTGTTAGAACTGGACAAACTCTGTTTTGCCTCATAAACTGTATTTCCTTATATGTTTGCATGTTTCAATAAATTGCCTCATCTATTTCCCAATTTCATAGCAAAGAATACAGAAATTAAAGTTGAATTCAGACTTTTGCACAGTAGTGTATTTGTTAAAAAAAAGTTACACACAGTAGAACCTATTATACTTACTTGCATACTTACTGATTTTGTCATTTCAATACCCATATAGTCATGCAGATGTCTATCAGATTAAAAATCAACACATTAATAAGAAAATTTGTACAAAATTATCAATTCAAACAGATGATGGTCTTTTGCAATCACTATTGCTGCTGATCAGGTGAAAATAAATCAACCTCATCCTCGCTACTGTTAGATGGCCTGATCCAGGACAGAAGAGAGCTGCTACCCTGGGCTGCCTACTGTAGTTCCCTTTGTTTCCGTTTCTGAACCTGTCTCTTCTTAGTATTGTGCTGTAATTTACAAATACAAAATTAATATTGTACATGACAATTAAGGGTTAATCTTTAATAAAACAATGTACAATATTAAAGGAAAAAAATATGGATAATAAAGTGACTGAGACTCAGAGCTGACTTTGAGCTCACACTTAGGTTTCGCACTTACATTTTTGCACGTTTACCTTTTTATAAGAATGTGTGGTAATATTTCAGTCAGGTAGTGTGCAAATTAATTAAACTAGTCAGGACATCAAGCACAAACTGACTCTGTCCACTCTGTCTCTGCTTCTTCCTCTGCAGCAGGTCAGACACACACATGTGACATGCTCCTACTTATATCTTGTGGACTTGTGCACAAACTTTGATGGAATAAGATGTCTTTCATTTCACTTATACCCAGGACAAACCCTAAGTTCCAGACAAGAAGGGATGTAAGTGGATGTGTGCACTTTGTTGTCATCCGACACAGTGTGTGCTCAAGAATTCATGATAATATAAGCGATTTTTGATTAGGTCCATAAGCAATGAAAATGTGGAAAAATCTGTAAGATTTATGGAAATTCTGTACAAATTGTCATGCATGACTCTGGACGGATAGGTCGAGGACTAATGTTTCTGACATCCAAATATTTGCATAGACTAATGATCACCCAGTTCTATCTGCTGTTAGACAAAGGGCCTAACGGGGTCCAGTTGTACATTGTAAATCAGACGAACTTGGTTTTATATAAGCTAATGGTGGGTGGTTAATGCTTATGGTCAGTAGGCGGTCTTTACATGTGTTTTAGTTTTAAAACAATGACAAACATGGGCAACTGTAGGGCAACGACTATTGTCACCTGCCTGTCACCAATAAAAGTAGATCAGTGAGTGAGGCTGCCTCTCATGATGCTTGAACAACAAGTGTATCTGGATGTGATGGCAGCGAAAGTTGAAGGAGGGGCCAGGGCACATGGCCAATAGGCCAGACAGGCAGGTGCCTCACTGCCACCTGGAGTTTTTCTGTGGATGTATTTGGTTCCCTCATTGTCTCCCTCGATTTCATCTTCCTTTGTTTTCCACTCTTTTAAGTACATTTATGTTTCTGTGCTCCTTTCTTTGTTGTTTATTTTTAATCTTACTGTGTCTTGTTTTGTGTTTCACTTCTTTGTTGTGGCATCTGTTTTTCATTTTGTCTTTCCGTTGTTTTCCCCCAAACTCTAACTTTAAACTTCAGATTTGGTTTGAGATTTTTTGTTATTTTGCGACTTTAAATCTTGCAGGGGTGTCTTCTGGGGTGTGTCGAGAGGGGGTAGAGCAAGAGAAATACCATTGGACAAGAGTAATGCTAAGTTTACAACAACCAGGCCATTGGAGGAAACGTGGATCTGACCACATGTTGTTGTAGTTTTACTGAAGTACAGTCTTAGTGTTTTTAGTACTTTGCAGACTGCCCCCCCCCCAAAAAAAAAATAAATAAAATAAAATAAAATAAATAAAAATACAGGTACACATAAATCACACGACAGATGAATGAAATATTCAAGTTGAAGATCTTTACCAATAGATGTGGTGTAGTTTATTCAAAACAATGATGTAACAACTGTGAGTAGAAACCAAAAGGACCTGGTTTAAAATCATATTAACAATGAAAGTGCTCAAGTGTTTCTGATATTTTTAGCACATTTCTATGTTACAATTGTTTTCAAATCCACTATGCTATACTTTCGATGCAAATATTGTGCTTTGCACCCCGTGCCATTTATTCTAAAGCTTCAGTTGTTATTTTGCAGATTTTATAAATAAATGTACTAACATTACTAATGTACTGTCATGGTTCTGGGTCCTTTTGACCCAGCATTTTCAGTTTCTTGGGTTTTTATGACATTTTGTGTTATGGTTTATTATTTAAGGTTCACATAGGTAATCCATGTTTCCCCAGTGTCTCTCTTGTCTCCTCTCTCTCCCTCGTTCCCTCTCGTCTGCCTCTCCTCCACTCCTGCATCATGTTCCTCCATTTCCTGTTTTATTGTGAAGGTCTCGTGTTTCCATGTTCGGTGTGTCTAGTTGTGCTTCCCCTGTGGTGTCATGTTAATTCGTGTCAGCTGTGTTCCCCGTGTGTTCTCACTTCCTTCGTTATCCTTCTGTGTATTTATGTCAGCGTCTCCCTCATCTCCTGCCTCATACCCGGTGGCATGTTCTGTTCCTAGGTTTTCCAGTTTAGTTTTGTATTAATTCATGCCAGCAATAAAGCTGAGTTTTTTGTGTTCAAATCCTGTCTGAGTCTGCATTTGGGTTCAGTCCTGCCTGCCACACACAGTACATGACAATGTACTATTAGCTAGTGTTATCATAATGGCATCCCAACAATATATAACTAATTAATCTCCAGTTGCAATACATAGGATTATTACTTTTACTTAAGTAAAAGGTTGAAATCTTGTTTTGTCACTGTTCACAATAGTTACTCGGTAGAAAGCAATAGGCTATTGAAACTCTTTTGCAGTGCCACTTTTTATCTACTACCATCTTCGTCAGGATGCAAGACTAGACAGCACTCTTGCATACTCGCATCATAATGAATATTTTCTATGCTAATTTTCTACAGTGCATTTATTGATTTTCCTAAAGCATATGTGCCAAATAATTTTTATTACTTACCTGTAATTTGTAGCATAGTAAATCTTGATTACCTAATCACGTGTCTATATCAGGAGAAAATAAAATAACATTTGCTATAATTTTTCACCTGTTTTAGGAGAAATATGATTTGAAAGGAACATCACAGCACAAAATATCTTGTTAAGAGCAATATTGTTTGCAATGACATGCTGCCAGGGCCACTGACTATAACGTAATGGGGAGCAGTGTTGTGACTGTGACAAGGGCAGCTACTGATGTTCACCTTGAGACAAGGGTCACTCTTCTGCCTCATAATCCATAAAGGAGCCATAATAGCTTTCCCTCTGCCAGACACGACCCCTTTTTACATCAAAGTAGAACAACACTGTCTGTCGGCACAGAAAGGTACTTTACTATATTCTCACAACATAAATGAACATGTACTGGCATGTAGGACAAAACAACCTTGTGTGGAGCATGCAATGCGGAGGAGGCATGCATGCATATGTAGGATGTTAACATTTCATGACCTTTTTTCTCCCCCCAAGAAAATTGTTTTTTTTTGTTTGTTTGCCTTTTTACAGCAGTAACAGTATACTGAGCAGCTACCAGATTAAAACAACAAACAAATCAATGACCAAATGCAGCTTGGTCTCAGTCTTAATCTTCGAGACTGCTTTTTTTGAGACAACCACTCTTCAACTAGTCCAGGAGTATAAATATATAGATTAAGTATACCTTTGAGGTCTAGTCGGGAATAAT
>VVHJ01034208.1:0-16429 GCA_015107715.1 Tylochromis polylepis
CCCCCCCCCCCCCAAAAAAAAAAAAAAAAACTCACAACACCTCAGTAATTACACTGTTGTTGTTCATTTATGGATCCTCAGGACTTTGAGCTGAACACAGAGCTGAAGATGCGAGTAATTGGCTTCCTGGAGGAGGTGATGCATGACCCAGAGCTGCTTACACAGGAAAGAAAGGCAGCTGCCAACATTATCAGGTTGGTTTTCCGTTATCATTGCTTGATTGCTCTTACAGTCATGTATGACACAACTGTTTGTGAGCACCCAGTGGAAAAAAAAAAAGAAGCTTTCTACAAGTGAATTTCTCAAGACAAAAATTCTTTTTATGTAGTAACAACAGGAAATGGAGATACAATCCATCAGCCCAGAACTCGGCCTAAATTTTCAACTTTTTTGCTGAGAATACAAGTATTAGTGTTATCTGTTCCTCTGTGGAACACAGACTAGACTTTTAAAAGGGTGCAACATCACAGAACAGGAGGCTAAAGCCCCAAATCTATCTAAAACACCTGTCCCCATAAACTGTTTGTGCAAAATATTATAAAGCCAAATCAAAAAGGAATAAAAATGAGAAATTAATAGCCTCTGTAAATGGTCAAGGTGGGATTTTTATATCAGTGTTATAGAATTGTTTGGAAAAAACATATATCAAAGATCATATAACAGTTATGTCTTCTTTTATGTAGAACTCTAACCCAGGAGGATCCTGGAGACAACCAGGTTACCCTCGAAGAGATCACACAAATGGTGAGAGAAGACCACAAAAAAGCCTTTTCAGAATAAAACCCTTCTTTTTCTTTAACTTGCTTTAGTTGTGGTAGTACTTTTTTCTGCTTGTTGTTGTGGTCAGGCCATAGAGGACTCAAAGACTGAACCATTTGAGAGCCATTCTGCCTTGGAGATAGCTGAGCAGCTCACACTGCTGGACCACCTGGTCTTCAAGGCCATCCCATATGAGTGAGTACACAGACATACAGTGTACACACATACAGTCACACACTCAGGTGTGTATACAAGCACACAAACAAACATAAACAGATAAAAATTGTAGAGGTTAGAGTGGGAGGATGTAGGGATGGACACACATGAAATGTTGAAATATTTTTCATGTGATGTGTTTGTTCATTCTGTGTAAATTTTGTTTTGTATAGGGAGTTCTTCGGTCAGGGCTGGATGAAGAACGACAAGAATGAGAGAACTCCATACATAATGACAACAACCAAGCATTTTAATGATGTAATTATTAATTTAAAGATGATTAGATAGATATCTTAGGGCAAGATACTGAACATACATAGATATTATCATTGTGTATTTGTTTCTTTTTTGCTAGATCAGTAACAAGATTGCCACAGAGATCCTGCAATGGGATGATGTCAACATGCGGGTGGCCGTGATCGAGAAATGGGTGGCAGTGGCTGACATCTGTCGCTGCCTCCACAACTACAATGCTGTGCTGGAGATCACATCGTCTCTCAATCGCAGCTCCATCTTTCGCCTCAAGAAGACCTGGCTCAAAGTTTCCAAGCAGGTATTAGAAATTTCTCGTATGATCTTTCGTAATTGGGGTGCCTCAGGAGGTCGAGCAGGTCATCTGTTAATTGGAAGGTTGACCACCAACAATCTCTGGCTGCTCCAGTCGGCATGCCAAATATCCTTGGGCAAGATACTAACCCCAAATTGCTCTGATGCATCCATCAGTGTGAATGTGTGTGAGTGTTAGATAGAAAGCACTTACACAGGAAAAAGGATAGAAAAAGTGCTTATGTGAATGGGTAAATGAGGCAGGTTGTATAAAAGCACTTTGAGTGCTCAGATAGGGTAGAAAAGTGTAATATAAGAACTAAGATGTAACGGTGAGCTGCGATTACCTCCACAGAATAAATATTTTAACAGACATTTTCTCTTGTTATAGTACCGATTGTCATATTGTACATGCTTATAATGCACTGAAGTAAACAGGCAGTAATTGGAGGACTGTTGAAACTTTTATTCATTATTAGGTTATCAGCTGAGTTACATGAGCGGTTGTTGTCGTCTGTGTGCGTTTGTGGACGCACGTGTCTCGCTTGGCGTTGGCCTGCACCTCGTCGCTATGGCATTTGACTACAACATACAAGCAGGGAAAGAAAATTTGTCGTATTAACATACCACAAATTCTGTTGGTTAAATAATATGCATGGTAGCGAGTATAAATGATAGTTGTCAGCTAGAACATCACAGAAAGAAATAGTTTCTTCAGCCTTTTACTCACCTCTGCTGTTTCCTGGTTCCGGTGTTGTGAGGGGGGAAAATTGTGCCCTGGGAAAAACAATTATTGGTTGCAGGAGCAGAGTAAGGCATGAGTATAGGGTATGGGAATTTATTTATTAATTTATTTATTCATAATTTGATTATTGTTGTTTTGTTTTTTTTAATGTGGGGTGAGTTGTAAATGTTTTAAAATAGTGGTATCTTCTAGAGTCCTGAGTGTAAAAGCAGAATGGTTCAGTCCAATTAGTGGAATATCCTGTGAGGTTATTTAAATCTGCCTGTTCCATTCAGTCAAAAAGGCTGTAGGATGGTGATGTGGAAGGTGTTTTGGATGACGGTGTGCATAAATAAACTCCTGAAAGGTCATCTTGACTCTTTGGTTCTTATGTTGGATGTCTGCCTCCATGGTTGCTCGACCAAGCTGACACAGGCCATTTACCATAAATGAAATAAAACATCCTTATTAGTCAGAGATTCATACTTAGTATGTACACCGTTCACGAATGCAATCAGCATTTCTAGGAGTTTCAGTCTGTTGCCCTGGTCTTTGTTTCCCCAACTATAATGTGCATTTAAAGTTTTGATTTTGTTTTGAATTTTTATCAAAACAAGGACTTTTTTTGAGTCGAACAAAATGAATGAAAGTCAGGATGCTCTGAGAGAGTCTAATAAATGGCAATTTTGAACAATCCTGTCACTGTCTTCTTCAGCTAATAAAACTGTGTAAAAGATTCAGATTACATTTCAAGGTTGTGACAGTAACATTTTCCCCCTGATCTATTTTCTAGACAAAGACTGTGATTGACAAGTTGCAGAAGCTGGTGTCATCAGAAGGCAGATTCAAAAATCTGAGAGAAGCTCTGAAGAAGTAAGTAAACCAAGTTTTCACTTTTTTAAAAAACTTTTTGTGTTAACTGGCTCTCTGACCTGCCTGGTGTCTTCAGCTGTGACCCCCCATGTGTCCCCTACCTGGGAATGTACCTGACTGACTTGGCCTTCATTGAGGAGGGAACACCCAACTACACTGAAGACAACCTTGTCAACTTCTCCAAGATGAGAATGGTAAAGAAGATCTAACTTTAACATACGCTGTTGTGTAAGGTGTTTTTCACATGTATGTAATCCATGCAATAAGTGTAGCGTTTCTTCATCTATTTATTCTTTATGGGACTTAACGATGGACACGTTTGACTTTTATGTGATTTTCTGTAATTTTCTGCAGATATCGCACATTATCAGAGAGATACGACAATTTCAGCAGACAGCTTACAAGATTGATTATCAACCAAAGGTGACGTTACTGTTTGTCAGTATTGTTTTGCAGTTTTCTAGTTCTTGTCTGGATTTGTCAAGTATTGCTATATGAGGTGTGATCAAAAAGTTCTAGGAACTGGCCACTGCTTCTGTGCCTTTAGCTCTGCTGCTGTTTTTAGATCGTTTTCCTGGAAGTCCCATTACATCTGTCCACTATGGGCTCTGCGATTCACCATGAACATCAACTTCTGTTTCAGTCTAACCCAAATTTTGTGTGGAGGACCATCACTGGTGATGAGACCTTTTTTTATATTCACATGGTCGTGCAGTGTGAAGTCATGCCCTAAGGTGAGACTGTCAACTCAGAGTATTGCTGTAACTTCAGGAGGAGTCAGAGGGAGAACACTGAGTGGAAACAAGTTGTGCAACAAGTTTTTCTTTTTTTTGGTGTGTGTGACATACCAACACAATCATCACTCACTATCACCCTACACATTTCCCACCCTTTGACTTCTCCACTGATATGGAAATCAAGTTGAAGGATCACTATTTTGTCAAGATCCTGGCTTAAGAGAAACACGAGTGCAAGGAAGCCGAACTGGACTTTCAGGGAATGATCTACAAAGAGCAGCTGCACTGAAATTCTGCAGCTTTCTGATTAGCTGAAGTTTATTCAATGTCAAAAAGTTTGCTTTGGCCTTATTTAATTTTTTTTTGCCTTTTAATTAATGTGTCAAATTGAAAAAAAAACTTATCAAAACTAGGAACCTTCTTCCTTTCAACAAGGTGATGTTCTAGCCAATGTTCAGTGTAACCGTTACTATACCCATTCAGACTTCATTTTGAGGCACCTACAAAGCCTCATGACTGCATGTTTGCATGGAAAGATGCTACACCACTGCCAAAATTTGTCTACAGGTAGACATGTAAACGCATGCTGAACACCTTCCAAAATACTAAAAATTAACTTTCTGCTAGTTCTTTGCATTGTAGACATTAGTGTCTTCAGGACCACATTGTGCAATGATGACACTCTCCACACATGTGTGTGCATGTATGTGTGTCTTGAAAGCTTTTCTCTACCAAACTGTTTTCTAATCAGCAGTCATCCTCTTGCTCTGTGGGCAACTGTGTGTACCATCTACTATCATGATGAGTCTGATCTGTTTTGGAGCTTTCCTCTGCTTTGTCCATCTCCCATGTGCCTTTCAACTGAAAATAATACAAAAATAAAACAAAACGAAACTTGGATGAAAACAGTACCAACAATACAAACATCTGAAAATTAGTGAAAGCTGTACACTTGCAGCCAAATTTTACTGAATCCTAAGAATGCAACTTTTATAATAGAAAGTGACTACAGCCTGGATTTGTGCCACAGTAACCAGTGTACTTTATGACCAGTGCAGTTATTGTTTTAAAAGAACTTGCTCTCACACAACATTTTCTGCTCTAAATGTGTAGCCTAAGATCAAGGAAACCTCAAATAATCCGCTCTCTCTCTGTCGTCCTTATTATTATTTTTTTTTTAGGTGACAAAGTACTTGCTCGACCGCAGTAATGTGCTGGATGAGGAGAGCCTGTATGAAGCATCCCTGAGAATTGAGCCCAAAACTTCATCATGAAGATGATCTCTCTGCTTTCATATTGAGTGTACATAAACAATATATCAAAATGTACATTTACTATTATTTGTATTAGACAGAGTAGGCAGTGCCCTTTTAGTATATGCTCCCCACGGACTCGTGTATATTCGTTATTAGAGACTGAGTGTAAGTCCAGAGAGGTTTATTTCTATAGTTACAGAGTATTTATATGTTATTTATTGTCTTAAATATCATGTTAACATTAAGTTATTTATTTTTTAAATTTGTTTAGCCATATCCTAAAGGGAATGTGCAGCACAAAGTGGTTCTCATTTGCAAGAAATGTTCACCTTTACCACATGAAGGTTAACTCCCCCAAATCAAGAGAGAACCACACATAACTGCAGTTATTTTTAAACAAATTCCCATTGAAATCTCTGTGTTCCTTAAGGATTTCATTATTTGATTTGAACTGAACAAGACTGATAACAACATTTGCAATGATCAAGAGGGACTTGCTAAATGTAAATATATTAAAATGCTACTGCAACAAAATTCAAGCAAGTAATAATATCAAAAATAGGATTTGATTTTATGAAAATCCTAATGATTAAAACCGTCAGACTATCAAATCTGGATAACATTTTTCCTCTTTCAGTCCATCTTGTCCCACCTTAGAGAGGGAGGAAAAGTGAGACCGCCGCAGTGACTGAAGCTGAATCATGTGCGCTGATGTTTTTATGTAGCCGCAGAGTAACAAAGAGATTTGAAAGTGCTGGAGTCAAACTGACACCTGCCGATTTGCTGATAAGTTTGTTTTTTTTGTTTGGAGAGATGGGTTTTTATGCTTTGCTTACTATCACATAATTCCCCTGGTGGGCAACATGATGTATATACAGTATAAGCACCGGGCAATGTATGTAGCAGATGTAACCAAGATTGAGCCACTTCAGGAAGTTAAATTCCCAGCTTTTACACTCAGACAGTGATAGCATAGTTGTTATGGTTAATCCTCTTTGGCCAGTGCATTATGGTTTTGCCTTAATCATGAAATGGACTAAATTCCACAAAAGTATGTAAACTATTTTGTTCTACGATTTGCAGATAAAGCAGAAATATTTACTGTGTACAGTACTGTGTACAGGCAGTCTGATACATTTCCTAATGTGCAATGTGTTAAAAAAAAACATATCCCTCGAAATGTGTTATCCTTATGATCGTTCAACTCTGTAATAACTTTTCTGTGTATGATACTTTAAAACAAATGTTGAAAACAACTTATAAGTGTAACACATTCTGTATCCTGTCTATTCCAATCTGTTAGCAGGAACTATACAGTAGTAATATTGTGCTTCTTCTTGAAATATTTATATGTATTTTTTACAGGCTTTGTATAGAAAAACATCTAAAGCTTAAGTGGCAGGCATGTACTACTTTGACGTGTTCAAATGGAATCTATACCTAGAACCGTATGTGTACTGTATTTAAACCCCACCCTTGCACATGAATCTTTACTCTCTAACAGGCACATCAAATGTTTGCAGTGAGCAATATCCAGTGATATGAGAATTATCTTTCAGTCTATTTCAAAAGCTTGAGTAGTATTTCCAGTTTTGTATAAAAGTGTATTCTTTCCTGATTACCTCTTGTTAATAAATCTATTCTTTCTCAGGGGGAGAAGTGTCTTACAGGCTGCAGTGTTTGTTTTAACGCTATGTTCTGAACAGGGTGCACTGGACCATAACCTTTATGAGTGTTGCTTTGCTGGGGGAAATTCAAAAGGGGTTTCAGTGGTAGGGGCTCTTAAGTAGTCATAAAAAGAAGTCAAGTCATGTGATGCCCTCAAAGCTTGCTGTAATCTGCTGTGGAGAGTATGGCTCTGACTGTTGTGTGGTTTATTACTGCCATTTTTAGCTTCGTCCATTTATCGCCTTTAATTTCAGTCAAAGGTACGTGTTTGCCAGACTTTGATCAGTTTATTGTTGTTTATTTTAAAACCTTACATTTTTCAGCAGCAGTAGTTGCTAGAATTGAAGTTCAGTTGCTTGAAATTGAAAAGGCAGAGAAAAGGGTGAAAGAAGTGTTCATGTCCTTGGATTCTGTTAACAAAATGTTCAGTAACATACTGTAAAAGCAGTCATGCAGAAGCTGACTTCTCCATTTTTGTGGGACAAGTTTAATTTTGCTGCTTTTCATTGTACAGATGAAGCTAATACTGTTTTCCATTTTGCTAAAAGGTTTATGAAAGCATATTTCATATGAGCACTCTTAAATGTTTTATGCTCAATTTATGTGAAATTACAGATGTCGAATGAACATGACAGTTTGTTGATGAACTCCTGAGGAATGGATGAAGTGCTTAAAATTTGTACTTAAGCATAGTACTTGGTAACAGATTTCCCTGATTTTAATTCTACTAGAGTAGTTGTGCATGATTCATATCTCAGTTTTCATACTGGTCCTCAGTGTAGCCCAGTAAGTAGTTCATCCCCTAAAACCTGCTGTTTTAGACAGGGGATTTTTTGAAGCAGCAGCTAGGTGGGGCCAGAGATATTTGCAAGAGATGATCGTATTAGGGATTTCTGCTCTCGTTAACATACAGATCATACAGATCCAATGATGCTAATGATTTGAATGATGTTCATGTAAGAGTAGAAAAAAACTAAGAAGGCGTGTTGAGAGCAGGATGAAGCCTAAGCTTTCGGCCCATAAGGGTTACTTGTACATACACCTCTGATGTTAATATTTCCAACAGCCTTTGTCTGTTACAGAAAATCAAGAAAAGCATAACAGGTCCATTTTAAGTGTTACTTAACTCACACTGAAAATTTTTGTGTCCCATTAGAAGAATATGCTTTCAAACAGTGGATTTCACAGGTATGTGCATAATACTCTGTGTGCATTTGTAAACCAATGAGATTGTGACCTTTATATTCCAATGATTTTGTTTTTTTTTGCATGTAGTTGAACATAGTTTTAATTTTATTTCCATTGTTTCATTATGTTTGTTTTTTATGTGTTTTTGTTTTGTGCAGCACAACAAAGTTTATGGCACTGAGGAATATTACCACAGACTCCATGTATTCACTCAAAATAAGAGGACAGTTGATCAGCATAATGCTGGGAATCACTCCTTCACAAGTACAGTATAGTTCTGCTCCAATTTCTGCCTCAGAATATGCAATATACACCCACTGGACACTTTACTGGGTAAACTTTACTAGTACCAGGTTGGATCCCCTTTGGCCTTCAGAACAACATTAATTCTTGTTGCCATAGCGCTGCACATGTTTCTCAAAGATACTGGTCCATAATGAGATGATAAAGTCCCACAGTTGCTGCTGGTTTGTCTGCTGTGCATTCATGGTCTCTTGGATTGAGATCTGGTGGTCTGTGGTCATGTTCAAGAAACCACTTTGTGATGATTTGAGCTCTGTATGTATTATTGTAGGGTCTACCTTACAATATAAAGCACCTTGAGGCGACTGTTGTTGTGATTTGGCGCTATATAAATAAAACTGAATTGAATTGAATTGGCACGGCTCTGTGTCTCAAAGAAGATAATTGAAGGTGGTCATAAAGACATAAATATCAGGGATGGTCAGCAACAATACTTAGGTAGGCCGTGGCATTTAAATGACCCTCATGTGGTACTAAGATGCCCAGAGTGTGTTAAGAAAATATCTACATCAACACATTTTTTCAAAGTTTTTCTATCCAATATTGATGAACTCACGTGAACTGAGAAGAGTGAAACCCAATTTGGTCTTCTCTCCGCTTCAAAGTTTGATGTAATGTTTGTTCAGAGATGCTCTTCTGCATACCTTGGTGTAGTGAGTTGCTGTTACTGCTGCTTTTCTACCTGCTCAAAGCAGTCTGGCATTCCACTCTGATCTTTGGCATCATCAAAGTAGAGAACTGCTGCTTACTGTATATTTTCTCTTTTTCAGGTCATTCTTTGTAAACCCTAGAGATGGTTGTGTGAAACAAATCTCAGTAGATCAGTAACTTCTCCTCAGACCAGCCAGTCCAGCATCAACAACCACGCCATGTTCAAAGTCACTTAAATAACCTTTCTTTCAAATTCTGATGCTCAGTTTGAACTTCAACAGGTTTTGATCACTTCTGCATGCTTAAAGGCACTGAATTGCTACCATGTGATTGGACAGTTAGATGTTTGCATTTATGAGCAGCTGAACAGGTGTACCTATCAAAGAGGCAGTTGAGTGTATAAACTATCCCCACAAAAAATAAAAATAAAAGAACAAATAAATAAATAAAATAAATAAAAAATAACATTTACTGCTTCAGAATGTTATAGAATTTATTATATTAGTTTTCACACTCCTCTTCATTTCTAAATCTAGTGGGCCTGAACCAATTCTCAGACATGACATTTGAGGAATTCAAGAAATTCTACCTTTTTACGCAACCTACGGTAAATTACCTGATTTTATAAGACTTCACACAACAGGTGTTTTTATACAGAGTGTTGGAGTTTGCTTTTGATTTCCTTTATGATCTTTTGATTTTTGCATCTTTTAGATCTGCTCAGCCACTAAAGGCAGTCATGTCAAAAGGACAGGTCCTTACCCCGAGTTTGTAGACTGGAGGATGAAGGGCAACTTTGTGACTCCTGTGAAGGACCAGGTCTCCTCATACATCAATAGTTCTTAAAGGCTTAATAATATCCATATTCTGCTTTTCTTAAAGAAATATTGTGCATGCAAAGTCTGTGTTTTGGTATGCTTTCTTTGAGTTGCATTGAAGCACAAACCATGCTTTATTAAAAACATTATGCCTTGTGTTTAATCTCCAGAAATATTTTGCTAAACTTTAAACATGTTGCACCTTTCTGAACAAACACAGTGTCTGATTTTTTTAAAAAGTAATGAAAGGTGAGGAAAAAACAGTGAAAGAATTTACAGTAGATTTAATAACTTTTTAATAAAGACATCATAGAAAGAAATTCCTGTTTGCTTCAACATAAACAACTTTGCATTTACTTATAAAAGTGGCCACTCTTATGTTTGTCCTAGTAAGTTATAATATTTACTCCTTTTTTTCACTTTCATTTTTACAGTTATATTCTATGAGAAACATGTGACAGGACATGTTTCATGACTAAAGTGATAAGTGCAAAACAAATAAAACATAAAGAATTCGTTTTCTACATGTACACATTTTTTTAAACGACATACCTTAGTCACAACCTCTGAGAGAATCTATTCTATAATATATTATATTATTAAATATTCTAAATAGAGAGTTTGATTTACAGATGGTTCCTTTTGTTTTCATTTACATTTTACAGCACCAAAAATGATCTTGGTAAGCATTTAAATATTTATGAAGTGCCTCTTTAACATAACTGAATTATCAGTTGTTTGAGTTGTGTCGTGTTGGTGTCTTTAGGGCTTTTGTGGCAGCTGTTGGACCTTCTCCACCACTGGCTGTCTGGAGTCAGTGAATGCTATTGCTACTGGGAAACTAATACATTTGGTAGGAGTTTAGTATTATACACAAATGTAGCTGGCAGAAGAAAAGTATCTATTGTTTCTGAGTATATATGATGAATGCTTTTTATTTATCTCTGTTTTAGTCTGAGCAGCAGCTGCTGGACTGTTCCAGAAACTTCAGCAACTATGGATGCTTTGGGTAGGAATCATATTTCTTTGGCCTACAATTATAACATGTGAGACATTTTATGTTCTAAAAACAGCATAATAATGTAAGAATTTCAATCAATCAAGGCTGTATGTTTTTTTTTTGTGTTTTTTTTTTTTTTTTCCCAGTGGGCTCCCCAGTCAGGCATTTGAGTACATCAAATACAGCAAAGGTCTCATGACAGAGGAGGATTATCCCTACAAAGCTTATGTATTATTTTTGAAAGTAAAATCTTTTTTTTCTTTTAAACATATGATAAAATATACAATAAAAAAGTTTTGTCTTTCCTGTTTTAGGCGGAAACCTGCCATTTTGAGCCTTCACTTGCAGCTGCTTTTGTCCGAGATGTTGTCAATATAACAAGTGTGAGTGTGTGAACAATTAAAATTGCACTGTGGATGAAATTGTACAATAAATGGGCTGTGTGAGTGTCTTTGCATATGCTGGTTAACAAAACAACAGATCAATACAGTAAAACATGTCTTTGTTGTTACCCAATGTGGGAAAAAGACAGACTGTTTTAAATAAGCTGAAGCAGTTTGTCTTCTATAGGGTTTAATTTTTACTATTAAAAAAAAGCAACTGTTTTATAGTAAATAGGGAACTCCTCATACATCGAGCTACTCAGGTTTATGTTATGATTTGTGTGTGCCCATTCACAGTATGATGAAAAGGCCATGGTCGATGCAGTGGCCCGGCTCAATCCTATCACCTTCTGCTTTGACGTCATAGCTGATTTTAAGCACTACAAAGAAGGTGTTTACTCCAGGTGAGCTCAGGACCTTGATAACTCAACAAATGCTTATGCATATACTAGTATTCAAGAAGTAAAGGTGGTCTGGGGATTTTAAGAGCAGACCAGAATATACTAGCCCCACTTTGTTTTTGTTACTTATACACTAATTTAAACAGACAAACAACATATTTTTACTATTTGGATAAAAATCATTTGCAGGAAAGTATAAAACAATTGTTTTTAAGCCTCTGAAAACTACAAATGGGAGACTAGGTATAAATAAGTGTCTCTATGATGACTGTCATATTAATAGCTTGAAAAGATATTATATTTTATATTTTATGCATATAAGTCAACTACGCCACATATTTTGCAAATGTAGAATGTAATATAATATTGAAAGAGACAATTGGCCCACTCAACCTTCAAAAGACAAGTGCTCTATTGATCTAGTGTTGTCTGTTTAGCACCCAGTGTAAGAACACAGCAGACAAAGTGAATCATGCAGTCCTGGCGGTGGGGTATGGCACTGAGAAGAATGGCATGCCATATTGGATTGTGAAGAACTCTTGGGGCATAGCCTGGGGAAAGGATGGGTAAATATAGTCTGTGTGTATTTGAGCTTTATGACTTGTAACAGCTTGCAAGAATTCCTGATATCTCTCTTTTTTATTTCATCAGATATTTTTTGATTGAACGTGGAAAAAACATGTGTGGACTGGCTGCCTGCTCTTCTTACCCTCTACCTTAAGCATTTGAGTAAAAGGGCAACAAAGTGGAAACTCTTGAGCATGTGTGTACTGAGAAGTATTTTATTCAGCCTAAAGGCCTGATCTCAACTTAGGTGTTTCTAACATGTTTTCTGGAAGTTTAATTTCTAAACACCTTATTATGTTATTATTAAAACTGAGACATGAAAATTTTGAGTCAAATGTAAGGAAAGGAAAATTCATTCATTATTTTAAGACACAAACTCATTTAATAATTAAATTTTTGGGTAAGGAAGCATATGCTTCACATTAATACAGATATACAGTACTTCTTTCTAACCACATTCTTGTGCACTTAGCTATACTGCATCTTGACTAGTATGTATCATCATGTTTGCACAGGTTTATTACAGTAAAACACCTTTTCCTCATTCAGTCTGTCTCATGATAATAGATGAAAACTCTTCAGTGTAGCTATGTGCATGTGCATTGTAAAATGCATTGGTAAGTGTAGCACAGAACTATTTTTCTGTTTTTCCACAAGCCTAAAAAAATGAAATAAAAAACATAATTGTATGGCTATGTATGTTTTTCCAAATGATCTTGCAAGGTTTACAAAATTAATTTTAAATAGTGTTTCAACATGCTATAAGCAGTGCTTGTGTGTAAAACCTCATCGCTAATGTCTGTCAAGAGGCAACAGTGGGTGCATACATTGATTAATTACTTATTAATAATCATAGTATGGTATATCATACTTTAATAACTGCATTAGTGAAAAACAGATTTTTCTAACATGGCCTATAGTGCTCCATGGACACAATATATACCATATATTTCAACTCAATACCCTGGGGCCAAAGGCAGCCCTTTGCAAATTACATGCCAAACTAAAACAAATAAAGATTACATGTTGATTTTACAGCAGCATTTATGCTATCGCATTTATGATTATAGAACATTTGTTGAGAACCTTATGTGGCCCAAAATCAGGACATCAATTAATCATATTTTATGTTTTTGATTATCTATCATCTATTTCTGTATACTTTGCAAATAAAAAAAAATTATCTAATTTGTGTTTCTCTCATATATAGATTTTCTGTTTTATCCACTGACAAACGTTGGCAGTGTGCGGCAGTCATTTGTTTGTTAAACGTTAACTAATAGCATTTGTGAATAAACAACCATGACTTTCCTGTCATTGCTATTCCCCAATCCTGCCATAAGATGGCGACATCATCCCAGCAGAAGCTCAGGCCAGCTTGGCTGTTGGCCGGTGGGACCTAAACCTTTCTTCTCGTGACGTAATAATATAAACCAATCAGGTGCCAGGATTCTATTTCACAACAGAAGGGGAGGGCCAGTTACAAAACATATGTAGCATGTGGCGCCAATTGCGCCCCCCTTGTAATTATCATAACCGTAATAGTTGCCACTTGTGAGGTGCTCACGTATCGCTTCTCTCAAACAAATAGTCGTACCTGTCATTATAAATGAACTATAATGGCGACTCTCCGAACAAAGCGCGAAGCTGTTGTGGTTGTGAAGGTACAGTAGTTTTGTTTTGATGTGGTTTGCCGTTTTTAAACGTATCCTCCCTGTTTTAGGCAGCTGCCTCATAGCATTAGCATCAAGAAGCACAGGTTTAAGTGCAGGTGTGTTGTGAGTTTCGCTAAATTTTCTGTGAGAAAGTTGAATGAGCGCCTTAATGTCTCTGACTAAATTGTTAACGAGGGACACCTTGCAGGAAATGACCCCTGAGAATCTCGAGGCGACGGTGCGACGATCATCTAGAAACGGTCTTGCACCTAAACGCCTCCAGTACTCTCCTGAAGATGAAACTCCCAAGAAAAAAAGGGTGAGGGCTCGTTTATAGTGATGGGACCAAACAGTCGTTTTAAAACTGGACGCTTGGTTAATTCTGTCGTATTTTCATGATAGAAAACAAAAGCTGTCGTTGAAAACGGCAGTCAGAATAAAAAACCAAAGGATGAGGAGGATGTTGAAGACAGTGATGTGGAGCATGCATCTGTGAGTACAGAAACTTTGCACAGTTTGAATTGGACTTTGTGATTGACAGAAACATGTTTTTATTGGTGTCTGTGCAGCTTCTCAGTCATCCAGCTCATGGTAGTTTAAGGAACTTCTAATGACTTCTTGGATGTGAAATCAGCAATTTTGTTGCAGTGTGTCAGTGCTGTATCTTTGTGTAACAGGAAGGGTATGGGAGACTTTCTGCCTATGAACTGGAGCGCTTGGAGAACATCAGACAGAACCGAGCTTTTCTGTCTTCTATCAACTTATTCCAGGTATGTTATTTACTAAATCTGCACTTTATTATCTGGATTGCAAATCTTTCATGGACCTAAACCTATCACTATCAGCACCTTCAACATAAAGTCTAAATTCGACCAGCGACAATTGACATTTAGACCAACTACAAGCCGTATTTACTGGCGTAATTAACCCAGGCAGACTATGAGTGAGAAATAAATCCTTATGAAAAGGGCCATATCTGTGATTCTCTCATTTGTCTTGATTATCAGAGTATCAATTATTGTTTTCTTTTGTTCAAAGGCAACTGAGGAGTTCAAGCAGCTGACTCGACCAAAACCATCGCAGAGGGGTCTCACAAGGTAGAATCGGAACAATTAGGCATTGTGATACTGTGGAAAACCACAGGACTGGAGATTTGCAGAGCAGAAATTAGGAGAACAACATGGTGGGGTTTTTCACCTTCCATGTTTTCTCTGTGGAACATCACTGTGCTCCTATAATGTACTTTGTATTTGTTTATGAGACTGTACTTTGTGAAGCTCAGAAAATAAGAATGGACTTGTCAACTCAATGTCATTAAGTATAAGAAAAAAAAGTCTCTTTTATGAATGAAAGTTTTACGTTTTTGAATGTCAGAAAAACAGTTTTCATTTACCCTAACCCTGTTTTATGTTAAAATGGGAAACATTTCTTTTTGGCCCTCCTGTGATGTTAAGTTTCCTTGATTGCAGGGTGCATGCTGCTGCAAAAGAAGTCTTGCCACCTCGCAAATCACTGCGACTCCAAAAAAAAGAAGCGGAGATCCTGGAGCTTCCTCCTGAACCGAGAGGGACACTTGTTTATGAACAGGTGCCAACATGTAGTCTAATAATGCATCTGTAATATCTCAGTTCACACAACTCCACTGCTGCATTTAAGTCTCTTTAGCTTTTGTTTTTTCTCGTTCTTCCTCTCTGGGTATGTTACTCATTATAGTTGTTTACTTGCTTTTAAGTCTTCACCAGCAAAGAAGCCCTCTGGCCCTTTGCCAATGGATCCAGTGAATGTGGAAGAAGGAAACAAGCTGCCTCCACAACTTCTTGAGCTCTGCTCTGAGGTAAGAGTCAGCTTTATAGGATATTCTCACTTTTTTTTTCTATACAACATTAATTTACCATGCTCACTCAGTTTAACATGTTGTCAGATCTCCAATTTTGGACTGAACACCCCCCCCCCTTTCCTACTTAAACGTGAATACTTTATAATACCCATATTAGTCACAAGCATAAGAACGAAATTCCTAACAAATTTCTTATGGATATTCAGTGTATAACTGTTCTTACTTAATTATGAAGTCATGAAATTGCTTTTCTTTTCACAGGATGTAAAAGAAGATAAAAAGGCACAGCTTGACCTGAAAGGGTAAGAGTTCATATTTTTTATTTGGATGTAAGATTACTGCACAGCTTACAAAAAGTGACTCTTTTTTTTGATGTACTGAGGGTCGGATGTTTTGGAAGAATCTGAGAAACAGATGAACAAACAGTGCACTGTCTGAACACAGGTACCGTTCTTCACTGAAGAATATGAAGATAAATGAGGACAAAGTGGCCAAAGTGGTGAAGGATCGCATCTTCTCTGCAACCTTTCACCCCTGCACCAGCAGCCTGTTGCTGGCTGCAGGAGACAAGTGGGGGAAAGTGGGACTCTGGAAGTTGGTGAGTTTTCTTTGCTTTAATCCAGTGGTTCCCAAAGTGGGGGGCGCAGAGCCATTGCAGGGGGGGCGCAGTATGAATATTAAAAAAAAAAAAGAATGCTTGGACACTGCTAGCATAATGGACAGGTTTTTGACAGGGATCCTACACAAACACAAAGCAGAAGATGAAGCATCGCCAGATATGCTTCTTAACCAACTTCCTTCCAAACCAAAGACAAGAAAATATGATGAAGCATATCTTGCCTTTGCT
>VVHJ01034212.1:0-12754 GCA_015107715.1 Tylochromis polylepis
GAGTCGTTTGACCCAGCATTTTGAGTTTATGTATATTTATGGCTTATGTTTAGTTTTTAGGTTTTCTAAGTTCTTTTCCATTTTGCCTAGGTTGCTTGTTAGTTATTTTGCAGTTTCCCCTTGTGTCTTGCACCCCTGTGTTTAGTCTCCCTCTCCCTTCATGTGTCTCATGTCTGTGTGTCTCATGTTGTCAAGTTCATGTTGTCAGGTCTGTGTCTCATGTTTCCTGCTCTATTTTGAAGGTCTTGTGTTCAATGTGTTTAGGTTTACACTTCCCCTTTGCCATCGTTATGTATATTCATGTCAGCTGTTCCCTCATGTGTCTCCACTCCCCTTGATTACCTCCTGTGTATATTTAAGTCCTCCGTCTCCCTTTGTTCTTTGTTCAGGTCGTCCGTCATTTTCCACATGCCATGTCAGTATTCATGTCTAGGTTTTTTCATGTTTAGTTTTAGTTCACCCAGTTTAGGTTTATGTTTAGTTTCTTATTTTGGTTCACCTAGCCTTTTGTTTGTATGTATTTTTCCCGCTTCAATAAACAGCGTGTTTTTGGTTAAGTCAAAGTTTCATCGCTTCACGTGTCTGCGTTTGGGTCCACCTTTTCTCCACATACAGTCTGCTCTGCCAGACTGTGACACTCTGTTTGCAATTCCATGAAATTTCCCACTCTAAATAAAAATGTATAAAACTGAACTGAGGTGAGCACATCAGAGATATGAACATTTTAAAGTAATGTTTAAGTTCAGCTCAATGACATGCTATGTTGTTACAGCATAAACATGCACCATCCACTTTGTTATGTACACCTGTTAAATTGCTCATTAACACAAATATCTAACCAGCCATTCACATGGCAGCAGCACAATGCATTTAGAGATGTAGACAGAGTCAAGACAACCTGCTGAAGTTCAACCGAGCATCAGAATGGAAAAGACTGGTGTATGGTTCCAAATAGAGAAAATAGCCAGTTAGCAGCAGTAGGCCACACTGGGTGGCACGCTTGTCAGCTAAGAACAGGAAACTGTGGCTAAAATTCACATAGGCTCACCAAAACTGGACGACAGAAGAATGGATCCAGCCTGTCGCAGTTTAATGGTTCGGGTTGCTGGTGGTTGTATAATGGGATCATTTTTTGCCATACTGAAGTTACCCTTAGTACCAACTGAACATTAATAAATGCCACAACTCATGTGAGTATTGTTGCTGACCACGCTGATCCCTTTGCATTGCCATCTTCTGATGGCTGCTTCCAGCAGGATAATGCACATGTCACGAAGCTCAAATCATCACAGACTTGTTTTTCTTGAACTTAACATTGATTTCATTGTATTCAAATGAACTCCACGGTCACCAGATCTAAATCCAATAGAGCCCCTTAGGGATGTGTTGGAACAGGAGATTTGCGTCACTGAATACAATGTTAACATGTCAGTACGGACCAAAATCTCTAAGAAGTGCTTGCAATACTTTGTTGAATGGGTGCTGTGAAGAATCAAGACAGTTGTGACGACAAGGGTCCAACTAGGTACAAGCGAGGTGAAACTAATAGAGTGGCCAGTGAGAAGGCATGAGGATATAACACAGTCAGTCAAAGTGTATAGAGCCTGAGTATATGAAATGTCATCATATTGTAATAGTTGGAATTTCCCAGCTTTCAGTGCATGCGTTCCTGGACATGTGTTCTGGGTCAGCACAGATTTTTTTGTTTTTTTATCACTGTCTTAATGGTTTATATCTTTCCATGTAACTTACAGTTACAGTTGCTGCTGTGAAGAAGTCATGTTGCACCATCTTCACCTCCCTAAGAAGGAAAACATTACTGTGGTGACTACCTATTTACATACTCAGGGGAATCATTCTGTTACGCAAGTGCAATGTTCAGCCTCCTTTTAGCATTTGGTTTACAGCAGTCCCATGAGAGAACTATCCAGCTATTTAGCTGTAAATTATTTTGGTGCTGGGCAATGGAAGTAAAGTGAATTGTCATTCTCATTCAAGCCTTATTGCTTGCTGACTGAGCAGATGAGAGCAATAAAAAAAGAAAAGAAAAACTTCAGAACTATAGAGTTGTTAACCATAACATATATCACTATAGCTAAAGTCATCTGTGCTAATGTGCCCTTCCCAACTCTACATTAACAGTTGCTGAAATATAGGTTCAACCAGTGTACCACTCCATTACCACTGCTTAAACTGTGAATTGATCGGCTTTGAATACATGCATTATGGGAACAGCAGAAATTTGCAAATCATGAAAAGATGCCTAACAGAACTCATTATTTGGATGTCTGAAGACAAAGACAGATGGATCCTTTCAGTCCAAAGCAAAGGGATAATTTCACCAGGACTACTGAAGCCAGTTGCTTGCAGCTGATAAAACTGAAAGCATCCATCATTAGCAGGCACTTATAGGCCGATGCTCTCATCAGACAGCTGTGATACAGGACTATAGAAGTGGGAAGAGCAGGCCATTAGCATATCATTTCCCATACAGGAAGGAAGCTTTCAGACTTGCACCATTAGAATTACAGAGACAATTCTTCCACCTCAATCCTTTCCAGTATTGGCAGGAAAACACAACCAGAGTGCCTGTTCAAAACAAAGTCCAGCAAAAATGGAGAGCGGCTACTACTAAATAACTACAATACTTTACAGTGTCCTCAATTAAAATCTGTTTTTAGCTTGCGTCTGATTTGAAATATAACTTGTTTAAGTTGTTATCTTTGCAGATATATATTTCCCCTATTTGACATCTAAAAATGTGATTTAACTGCACACCGCTTGACTCAACTTGAGCTAAAAGCATCTCTTCCAGGGTGCTGTCCCACTGCAAAGCGACCATATGTTCATATGTTGCATTTAGTTTGGTTGCATTTGACTTTCAAGAATGGTTATGTGCTTGCTGGGAAAAGTGCCACTTGAATATTTCATAGTATAAATATGGTAAGTGGTTTGTAATGGCCCCTGAGAGCTCGTCAGAATCATTTCCATGTTTGGTCTTAGCTTGTGCCACAGGATATTTTCTACACATAAAGAAAGTTATACAGTTACAGGCACACTTTTTAGTAAATTGTCCATTATTTTAACCATTATTGTGCAAAAGCACAAAGAAGTATCTAAAACTATTTGGAGAGAAACAAGATTTTGTAAATCTTGTATATATGTGCACGATTCTTAGAGAACTCCATTAAATCCAATTTGAAAAACTGTCCAGCACCAAATACACATAGTTAGCAATTAGTCAATGAAATTTGGCACACATATGCCAGCTGAGGAGGGAACAAAGAAAAGCAAAGCTACTGAAGAAATCACTTGGATGAATGGTTTAACAGTGAAAACTTTACATCCAAATGAACACAATCAACTTTCTAGAACTTTTCTTGCTACTTGAATTATTTAATTTGGTTTTAGGTGCAGGGATGGTGCCCTGGTAAAGGCAGGACACATTATCCCTGCACTGTTCTCAGATGGACACAAGCAGACATCGCACACAGTGGAGAGCTGACGGATAAAAACAGACATTTGTGTTTGTTTACCAAAGTTCTGTATATGTGTAAAGATGGCTAGGAAGTACATATATTTTTTCTTGTCATTAAAAAACTGCTGCTATTTAATATTTCTACCTATTACATTGCAAATTTGTCCTAGAACAGAGGTCAGTCAGATGACTTGCATGTTTGCATACTTTTTGCAGACAGGAAGGCTGGGCTACATGAGATTCCTCTTAATTTGCATAGATTTACTTTATGTAGATTGAGCTCAAACTGTCTGGCCCAGCAGTACCATCAGACTTCATGTCTGTGTTGAGGGTACCAGTAAATATTGAAATAATGAGAAATTTAAACTAAAACTGAGAATGTGAGGAAAAGACGGCAAAGATCTGCTTTGTGACCAGGATTACTATCGAGGCCAGAGAACTCATACGCACATCTCGTGCTTTGCCGAGGGAAATTTGCAAGTGAATTATCTCTTCAGTTGCATGAAATCATCTTAACTCTGGCCAGCCTCCAGTGACAGCGAGTCTTTTGGACGTGGTGCCCAATTAGTCAGCTTTCCAATGTGAATTATCGGCCCACCACTTGCCAAATGCTGACAATCAAAATGTCACTGACTAAAATATCTTCCCTGCAAAATGAGCAATGAAATGTGCTGAGTGAAGCCTACAGAACTGTTTCAGTCCTTTCATGCTTAAGGCTGTACTGCAGAGCACCGTTACTGTGTCTAATAAGGGCAGCTGTCAAATCTAACTACGTGGATACTGTAGCTGATCTTAAACAATGCTTCCCCTTTGAGTCCAGAGTGGTGACACTGGATTTATGGATCTATTCCTCCATAATTGCCAGTTGTAGCTGTAGTTGCAGCAAAGACTAGAAGTCTTTAATCAAAGGGATTATAGGCAATGCGGTAATTTACTTTAAAAAAAAAGTTCACATAACTAAATGTATAGTTCTTGCACTCAAAGCACTCCATTCTCATCCAATACACTTCATCCACTGGAGGAGTGCTCACTGTGTTTCTGATTTAGGGTTCTAGTTCATATGTATTTATTATTTATTTGCACGTATCTATTTTATCTAGATGTTACAAAAAAATACACACAGATTTTAGATATAAAGCAGGGTCTTGGGGGTATCTGTGTATACTGGCTAATTACAAACAAGGTCCTGGTGACATTTTGTCAAAGCTATACCATATAAATGTGTATGTGAAGAAAGTCTATGTGCTGAAATGCATTTGGGGGTTTTTCTTACAGACTTGTAATATAAAATACTTATATACATACATTCACTAGCTGGAACCACATCTTCATTTTAGGTTTGACAGCATTTCTAGGTGGTAATGGCAGATAGCTTGAACATAAATTGAGGCTGCAGTTTGGGGAAGGCCTCAGAAGGGACTGGCAGCGGCTGCCAGACTGGGCAGATCCCCATGCACTAATGAGAAGGGAATGAACTGAAAAAGGAGAGCGAGGGTGGGGCACAAAAATGAGAACGAACAGCTTGTAGAGCCAGGAGTGTCATATATAGATACAGAACTGGAAGGGGCGTGTGTGGAGGTGTGGTCCCACTCCTGAAATTCAAAGAAATTATCTCCAATATATACGTGTAACTGGGAGTACTGAAGTTCTTTTCTATAGTTCAACATGTCTATGGTTCAGCACCCTCCGAATGGTTTGCTTGGAGTTGCATGTCGGTTTTTGTTGTTTCTGATAAAAACACCTTTTCCACTTGTTTGTTAACACAAATATCTAATTAGTCATATGACAGCAGCTCAAGACATTTAGGCATGTAGATGTGGTCAAGATGACATGCTGGAGTTGAAACCAAGTAGAGGAGAAAGGTGATTTAAGTAACTTTGTGTGTGACATGGTTGTTTCCTCATTGATGTCAGCGGTCAGAGAAGAATGGTCAGACTGCTTCAGTCTAATAGGAAGGAAGCAGTGACTCATATAAGTTAATCACAGTGTGCAGAAGAGCATCTCTTAATCAACAACACGTTGAACCTTGAATCAGATAGTTTTCAGCAGCAGACAAAACCAGGTGCCACTCCATCAACTGTGTGATGCTATCTTGTCAATCTGGACCAAAACCTCTGAGGAAGTTTCCAGCACCATGTTAGATCTGGCAAAAGGTGGCTCCACCCAGTACTAACAAGATTTAACTAATGAAGTGGCAACTGAGAGGATATAGTATAAATTCTTGTGTCTTACTGGAATCAGAAAACATTTTTCAAATTGTATTTTTATATTTTTTTAAAACGACTTTTCTAGATAGTTTAAATATTATTTCCAGATTTGCTGTATAATGCATGATTTTCAAAATATCCAGAACAGTAGCCAAAAGCTGCCTTGCTGTCAGGTGAGGTGTAATTCGAGGTGATATCAGGCCTGGAAAAATGATGATGAAGCAACTGTGAAGAAGAAACTCAACAGCACTGGCAATTATATGAACAGATAATATGATTGTCTCCAAACACATAAACCATGTCCAAACATGCACTTTGCATACAGTGAGTAACTCATGTGGGCAGACTAAATGAGTTTAAGTTCAGCTGCAGCACATTGTGGTAAGATGGTTCAGGGGCCTGTGGCTGCTGGCTACATTTTCCTAAACTTCTTAGCACAAGCTACACGGTATGTAAAAATTCTTGCAGTAAGCTCTTTAACTAACTCTGAATTTTAGCGTTCCAACCTGTTTGCCATGACCTTAAGGACGTTTCAATTTCAAGAGCAACCGTGGGATTATCCCGCAACACTTAAACAGTACTTTGGGATAATATGAGTCCCCATGCAGTTCACCCAGGTCATACATGAAGATGAGATCACAGGGCCTCGACTCTGTTTCTACCTGTCAGTGGCTGAAGCTCAGGAGGTGGAGCACGTCATCTACTAGTTAAAAGATTGGTTTGATCTCTGGCTCTTCCAGTCTGCATGCCAAAGTAGCCTTGGACATGAAAATAAACCCCCAACTTGCTCTGTGATGCATTCAGTGGAGTGTGAATATTATATAGAAAGGACTTAAGTGTAGAAAAACAGCTTCTATGAAAAAGCTTCTATGAATATTGTTAACTGTGGCATTTTCTTTTGTTTTGTTTTGATTTGAGTGTTCAAGTAGAAAAGCGCTATATAAGAACCAGTCTATTTACTTGCTGTTGGAGTGAACTTTTCATTTTTGCATATATTGTTTTGACAGGCAAATAAAGGAAATGCAATAAAAGAAAACTAGACTAGTCTGACTCAAATGTCCTCTCGGACGCTTCCATTGGCGATCTGCGATATGTCCTGCCATTGTTTCCATCTTTCCTCACTTGTAACTCAAAACTTTCTAGTGGATTTTTCCCATGCTCAGCTGGCTCAAAAGTCACTTTCCTTAGGTGACTTTTTTCATGTGCACCATCCAACTCGCTGGACTGGTTTTAGCAGCTGCATTTCGTATGCCTGTGAATTAATTCAAGGTGAGTCGCACACTACCTGGAATTCCCCCATGAAGAATCCTTGTTGTTCAAAGATATCATCAAATATGAGAATGCCACTTTTGGCAACTGTGAATTATGTTCAGAAACAACAATTTGGCATGAAGTCAGGAAAACAGCAGGCTTGTCAAAGGCCATTTTGCGTTTGGAAATAAGCAAATATATCCACTGGCTTTACTTTTCCATGGAAAGGAAACCAGACCATGTTGCTTTATATGTGTCATGCTTGAAACCCTCTCCCCAGTGGCACAGATAATATTACTCTATTTTGAAATCACATGCTGCCCTCTCTTTTGATACTGGTGTAAAAATAGAGATGAGTGCAGCAGCACAAAACAGTCTGAAATGTAGAACAGACAGCAGGAAGCTATATTTAGAATGGACACAATCACAATAAGTGCCTGGTGACATTTCACTAACTCCCCACTGAATGCCATTTGGCTGTCCTTACTTTAATGCAGTTTTAATACGCCCTTAAGATCTCTACTAAAGTCTAAAAGGGATCAAATTGAGTTGTTGGTTAAACTTCATTTGTCCTCACTCACAGACTATGACATTAGATATTGTTACACCAATTGAGACTCACTCTCAGAATTCTTATCTGTTGTAAGAAATTAGCGATGAATGTTGAGTGAACTATAGTCACATATTTAACAGATAAACATATATCACTGACTTACATAGCTCTGTTCCAGCAGCTAAAGTTGAGTTTTAAATTTGTGTCTTCATTATTGTGCTTGGCACACAATTAAACATAAAAACCGCTGAAGCCACTGAGTGGTATGAATGCAGGCAGGGTGATTTGACACCACAAGAAGCATGTTGGGGGTCCTCCAGCGAAAACATTCCTTCAGCCATGCACGTTTTAAGTGAGCACATCGTCTGCAAAGGCAGCTCCCTCCAAGTGAAATTTAAGCTCAGCTCAGCAGCACTGATTGGCACCCAGAGTGTCAGGGTGTTACATTGAAAACGTTCCCACTCAAAGAAGAAGAACATGCAATGAACTTCAGGGAGAATATCCACCAATCTAACGTTGTTGAAATAAGAAACCTGTACAAGCTACAACCACCAACCGGTTCAAGCTGCTACAATGGTAGCACTAGTAGTGATAGTTGCAGCTTTATTTTGAGAAGTCAGTTTAAAAAGATAAGAAATGATAAGTTGATAAGTGTAAATTGCCAATATAAGGGGGAAAAGTTAGTCTGCCTGTGTAATAATGTTACCTATAGAAGTTCTTCTGGCAAAAAGTTTGTGCACACTTATCATGGACATGAATGTCATGGTAATTTTGGACTTTTAATGACTCCCTTTAACTGTTCTTTTTCCAGGGTGTAACGATTACATGGTATAGTACATTTTTAATAACTTTTTTTTTAAGAATTGGACACACACATTTGAATTTATTTTAGATTTTCTTAATCTCACACAGGGTCAAAGGTATACATACAGGCTCAAAAGTATAGATACATCGCTGCTAATATTTGGTTAAATGTCCCTTAGCAAGTTGCACACTCACCCAGATGCTTTTGGTAGTCATCACAAACCTTCTGGTATAATTCTGGTTGGCTATTTGACCACTCTGTAGCAGTACCACTGGAAGCAAAACAGCCCCAGAGCATGATGCTGCCACCACCATGCTTAACAGTTGATACAGTGTTCTTAAGACTTGAAAGCCTCACCTTTACTCTTCCAAACATACAGTACCTCTTATCATGTCAAATATCTCAATCTTTGTCTCGTCTGACCATAAAATTTTTCTCCAGAAGGCATTTGGCTTGTCCAGGTGGACAGCTGCAAGTCAAGCCAAAAGGTGTCAGTTTTGGAGCAGGCTCCTCTGTCTTAGTCAGCACCCTCTCAGTCTACGATGATGTGAAACTCACTTCATTGTGGATAGTGACGCTGGGGTGTTCCAATAATTTCCAGTTCATGGCAGGCTTGAGCCTTAGTGGTTCCTTGGTTGTTCCTAAATATCCTAAGTAATTTCCTCTGAGGTTGGCAATTTGGGTCTTCTTCCAGACCCTGGCAAAGTGGTGATACATCTCAATAACTTGTTCTTATGTAGAATTTTTTGAACTGCTAAACTTGCATTGTCATTCATATATCTTAATTAATTATATTGTATTGTTTAATAATATAAAACATCTAGTGATCACAGGACATCATAAGCCACTGCACTTCGAACTTAAGGTTTGTTTAGAAATATTTACAACATGTAACTACAAAAAAACTTCAACTTGTCATTTTGATCCAGTGAGATGTGTTTAGGAGTGAGTTTCTGAATTGGTCATGAGTGTATTTTGTTTTAAACAAAATCATAGACTGTATTTAAAAGATGGTTTCATCACCCATTTGTTTGTGAAGATGTTTTTGAAAGACTAGCATTTCAGCAGTTTTGGCCATTTACATTTTACCTTTTTGAAAATAGCCATCAAATGCAGGATGTGAATCATGAGGTTGCTAAGACTTAAAGGGTACCAGGCTTTATTGTCCATTTTTTATTCAGAGTTGAACCATATCAGATTAATTAATTATTGGAATTAGAAATTTGCCCCCTGCTGGCCAATAAAAAAGAATGCAGGTTTAAGGCCATCTTGTGTTAGACCAGGGGTGTTAAACATAAGGCCCAGGGGCCAGAATTGGCCCACTAAAGACCCCGTTTTTTAACTTTTAACTGTATTTTTACAGTTTTACAGCTTTTCTTACCCATAAAAACCTTTCTCATGGTCATTCACAGTACACGGGCACAATACACATTCATATTCAAGTAACTGGATTATAGGTTTCTGTAATTTTACAAACATTCTTACAATCAAAGCTCAAATGATGACAGATTTCTTTCATTTACTACAGCAGCAGTTCTTTACGATGTAGAAAAACTGACACATAATGTTTAAATTGCTCTTCTTTGTCTAATATTAAGATATATCGTTAATTAAATACGTAGTTAATCTTTTTACTTTGACAGAAATTGGAGTTTCACTGGTCCGCCCCACATACCCACTGTGCAAAGTGATGTCAGAGTGACGTCTTTTATAAGTCATTTTTGGACGTGCAATTTTGGTCCGCTACAGTTTTTGTTTTGTAACGCCAGGCAACGTCTTTTTTTTTACGTCTATTATACTGTACTTCTTGTGTTGACATCCATAGGACCTCCATGTACAGGCTATTTATAGTCCAAATGTGGTCGTTGTGGATGTCTTTTAAATGTCCCCAGCTTCTCACAGACAGTTTGCAAAATGTGTCCAGTTCATACATACACACTTGCACAAACTTCTCATGCTGTCTGTTGCAACTTCTCTCAGTCCTGCTACCAATCACAAACACATTCACTTCCTTTTACATAGCTCTTCACAATAAAGCAGGTTACCAACCTCACTAAAATAAAAACGAACCATATATAATGCAAATGCTCTTTTAAACGTATTAAACACATTGTACTCATTTTAAAAGGGATTCCAATTTTTTCTAAATACATTATTATTTTACATTTTAACATGGATTTAAATGTTTTTAAGATTTCAACACATTTTAATAAATGACAGGTTTAACCTGGTTACAAACAAATACAGTGATTAATTAAAATAAATAAACCAGTTAAAGAAAAACTGGAAAATGTAAAATAACAAAAAAAACCACATGTACTGAATAAATCAGTAGGCTAATATATAATAAATCGTGTTTGTTTATAAATAATCCATATTCATATGTATCATGTTGATAACAACAATGCTGACGTGTGTAAATAAAAAAATATTACATTTTTAATCATTTAAGTTTCCTGCACCTATCATAGACGTCCACATGACGCCCCCAAAAATTACCCAGTCCAAAGTTCAAATGTTGAACATCATATTGACGTCCAGGTTGGGTCATGGTTGGACGTCCAACTTGTGGACCAAGTTCGGATGTCGTATAGATGTCCAGAATTGGTAATGGACAGACGGACCCAATATAAACATGATCTGCACGTCTATCTGACGTCCAATGTTTAGTGGGTAAGATCAAAGTGAGCCGTATCTGGCCTGTGCTTTAAAGAGTTCAACATCCCTGCATTAGCTGACCTGATTGGCTTACCTCCCTGAACATTTTTGGGGGGCAATAATAATGTGCAATAAACATTCACTCCTTCTTTTATTTATTTATTAAGTCATTTTCTTTTTTGCTCATACCTTTCTTGCACTTTAAAAAAAAATCCACTTTAAAGTCTACTGTGTTTTGTTGTGTTGTGTTTTGTTGTGTTTAGTTGTGCTTAGTGCCGACATGGGACAGTTTCCAATTTCGTTGTACTATTGCACTAGGTATGACTGTGCAATGACAAAAAAGAGTTATCTTATCTTATTAGACCAACTCCACATCAGTCAGTTAGATGGAAACTGTTTTACACAATTTACTTAATTAAATATTAAAGTTATAAAAGAATTCTTATGAAAGAAAAATATTTATAAAAAATAGATGCTGTCTTTATAAAGCCAATTTGGCATTAGAGGTTGCCCAAAATGACCACTGGGGTTTTACAGCGAGTCACATTGCATTTCCAATTAATCTGGTGATAAGTTCACAACATAAAAATAAAGTCCCTCTGCGCTGAGCCTGCTGCCCATATCCTCTAGGAGCTGTTTCCATAGCAACCACAGTGGCGTAAGAGAGGGATGAAGAGATTTTTTGGACGATTGCTGAGGCCTAATGAAATGAAGACTGTAAAATGATTGATTGTGTTCTGTGCAAACTATTGCATAACTCTAAGATCAGCACTGAGCTGAATATAGAGAGAGAGCTGCAGGTGTTCAAATTGTGGGTCATGTCTAAATTTGCGTGTGATGTTTCAGTTGCAACAAGGAGACAACAACTGACAGCTGCAGGTAGCAGACGGGCAAGGAAAAACTGCCCCGAGCCCTTTACCAGAGGTGAAACCCTCTGTGGTACTCAAAGTGAGGTGAGCTGTGAAAAGTCAGAGACACTGATGGTGTGTGAGAGTAATGTTTTATAGCTTTTTCCACACTGGCTCTGTGTAAGAAATATAGTTCATAAAGGAAATATTTACACAGAAAAGATTAGATTAGAGTCTCCACTGTAGTAGCTTCTACTACAACACAGTATTAGTGTTTAAGTCTAAACTGGGCCAGTTGTGCTTTTCCTTGTTCTTATATATCATATGTACTGTGGATGTTCATATTAAACATGGTTAAAGTTTAAAGTCATGAGGCCAATGCACAAATATTCCTTGTGAGCCAAAAATCTAGGCTTCAGAATGCTCAAAACATTTAATATTCAAATGTTTTCTTCTCTTCTTGGCTCTGTATGACGTCAGTAAGAGGGGATCTCTCTAATATGGTCATGTTAGATTCTGTGTGAGCAGAAAAGTCTCAAAGTTCTGTTTGTGAACGACAGCCAATCAGAGGAAAGTTATATTAAAGGGAGGGCGGCATTAAAGAGGCATCAGCTAAAAGAACTTGTTTCAGAAAGCTGGCAAACTAAGGGGCTGCACCGAGGGCCGATCAAAAAGGTTCTGAGAACAGAAAAAACACAGTTTTTTTCACTGGTTGTTCATGTGACATTTGAAGTTTCAACATCTAAATTGTTGCTGCTTGTTTGGACATACAAATATGTTCTTAGCTGAATGGTGCTTTCTTACAATGAAATTGCATGGTATTTTGTACATTATGTAGTTTCTGCTATAGTAACATAGAGACCTAGACGTGTGATGTAACTAAATATCAGGGAGATAAAGTAAGCTTTCTACATGACATAAAGATAACGATGACAGAAAAAGATATATTTTGAT
>VVHJ01034219.1:0-12276 GCA_015107715.1 Tylochromis polylepis
CTCTTCCACAGCATGTCTTTATCCTGTTTTCCTTCTCTCACCCCAACCGGTCGCAGCAGATGGCCGCCCCTCCCTGAGCCTGGTTCTGCCGGAGGTTTCTTCCTGTTAAAAGGGAGTTTTTCCTTCCCACTGTCGCCAATGTGCTTGCTCATAGGGGGTCATATGATTGTTGGGTTTTCTCTGTATCTATTATTGTACGATCTACTGTACATTATAAAGCGCCTTGAGGCGACTGTTGTTGTGATTTGGCGCTATATAAATAAAATTGAATTGAATTGAATTGAATTGATGATAAACAGGAAGAGGAACAATCATGGACGATCACACCCCTGCATGGGATGTATTATCGACAGCGAGAGGAAGTGGCTGACATCAAGAAATCCTACCAGAGGCTTAAGAGGCTGATTTAAAGGACAGAACAGAAGTTCTGATGACGAGCTAAGGACCAGATCTACCATAGCTGACTGGACCCAAGATGCAAACTATGCAGTGGTGCCCTGGAGATTACACACAGCATCAAGATGCAAGCTGGGAGCATACACTGAGAGGCACAACTTAGTGGCTGGGATAGTGTACAGGAACATCTGTGCCACATTTGGACTGAAAGTCCCCAAGTCCCAATGGGAGACACCACTAAAGGTGGTTGAGAACAGCAGGGCTAAGATCCTGTGGGACTTCCAGTTCCAGACAGACAAGCAGCTGCTGGCCAACCAACCAGACATGGTGGTGGTTGACAAGGAGCAGAAGACCGCAGATTGATGTGGCAATCCCAGCGGACAGCAACATCAGAAAGAAGGAGGACGGTAAAATAGAGAAGTACCAGGGGTGAAGGAACAAGTGAAGCAGATGGAAACATCAAAACAGAACAAGAAAAAAGAAAGTAAAGAAAATGGCATTTCAAAGACAGATATGAGTGAGGTGTATGAGACAATTTACAATAAATTACTGGGTAATATTCACTTGCTAAACTCCAATACATGCTTTTGGACTTGCATCAAATTATACTTTGTTTTGTCTTTAGATAAGGACTCATAAACTGCCCCATTGCTCTCTGACCATCTCATTTTTACGATTAAGCCTTCCCAACATTTCAGCATCCACATTTTCACTGTCAGAGTTTGAGATTCTTTCTAAAGCTTAAGGATTAGTGAGGTACAAGTAACTAGACCCACTATCAATACTCTTATTACACACTTATTCAATTGTGGTAAAGGACCTCCATCCTCAAGGGGAGACATCCGTGGTGACATTGGCAAATCACACTTAAATCATTGGCCCATACAATCCAAACCACACTCTAAAAATGAAAAACTCTGGAGCATTTCCATAATGCATGCACAAAAGTGTATCTTTCTGTCCTACATTTCCAGTATGACGCATCTTTAATTAAACCCATTTTATGTAATCTGGAAGGAGCATAGTAATACTGATTAATGATTTTATACTGAATAAATTTGTCCCTGGTATGGTATAATTTTGGAAATGTTCTCCCATGACTCATTCTCAGATGCAGAGCCAATATCTTTTTCCCAGATCCTCTTTGGTTTGTCCAGGTTGCTTTATGTTACATTGTTGAAAGTTTTAAATAAGACAGCATGGTGTAAGCGCTTTTATGCAGTTTGATTTTTCTTCTTATACAATGTCTAATTCACCAGATATATTTTTAAATATTCAAGCATTTCACGACAGAAGTGCAGCCGCACTGTCTGTACCGTCGCCTCTCCAGCAGGGGGCGATGGCAGTTGCTCCGGACACATGGAGGGGCAGGGAGGAAGAAGGAGCTCAGACAGAGGCTGATTAAAGCGGTCAGCAGTCACAGGTGGTGGTCTGTGTAAGGGACCGGAGAACCGTTACAAAATAAACCATGAAGAACGAGGGCATAGAGGGGACGGAGAGGTTTCTGAGCCCGGATAAAGGCAGGGGCCTGCGGGCGGTGAGGCACTTCGCTGTGGGGGAGCTGGTGTTCGCGTGTCCTGCCTACTCCTACGTGCTGACCGTGAATGAGAGGGGAGCGCACTGTGAGCACTGCTTCACCAGGTAAAACTGCACCTCACCTCCCTCAAACAGCTGACAGAGCCCCCCTGTAACAGGTAGCTACGAGCAGGTCGCCCTCCTCTGTGAAAAGGAGAACTGAGTGGAGCTGGTAACGTCCAGTTCACCGCCAGCTAACCTCATTACAGCTACGTTAGCAGTTAAACCCCTGTGCACCTACTCAGCTGATTAAAGTGGGTCAGTGAGACGAGCCAGCTCACCTGACAGATGCTGCAGGTTTTGTTTGTAGCACTGCGCAGTCAAGAGAGTAAAACACGGGTGGATTTTAAAACGATACAGTGCTTTTATGTACTGTGTATATACCCTGTATAGTCTTAAATAGGTTATCAGTACTTACAGGTCGCATACTTGGTTAAAGGACCACTTGGTAAATTTGTAGCCCTATTGATGCCATAGTATAACGTGTCTGCTTGTCTTCTACAACACGTGCTCTGGGGACAGACCTGTAAAAGATCCCCACTTGTCCCACAGAGGACCGAGACCCCCAGAACGAACTACCTAATGTTGTTTTTGTGTCTCCAGCTGTGCATGTGGCGGATGTCTTGTATAATTTTGTGTGGCTTTATGGTAATTTGTGGTAAAGGTTGTCTTGTGTGTCATAGTTATCATTTGTGTTTCTTTGAGGTTTCTATTTAATTTAGATTTTCTGCACTGTCTTGTCTTATTTTTATGTGTCTTCATTTATATTTGTTGTTTTGCAACTTTGTCATGATACATGTTGAAGGGTGGGAGGGACTGTGTCTATGCACACACTTGACAAAGCGCTGCCTTTGTAATATCAGACTGCCAAAGCTCGCACACTTGCACCAATAACCGTGTAGGCTGTTGAGTGGCCTACAGCATTCAGAGCGTTGTCACGTGTAGGTGTGTGTAGGCACACTTTATCAAAAACATGACAGGAAGTTAGATTCAGTTTAAGTTTAAAATCCCTTCACAACACTTTATAGCATTGTATGAACTCACTCTCTGTGACACTCTTACTGACACACTTTCTTACACACACACGTAATACCCAAGGAGCCATTAAAAGGCTTGTAGAGCATTGAAAGGTTAGGGTGCTAAATATAGGCGTCCATGTGTCCCAAAAGAGGAGGAGCCATGAGATGAGAAGTCAAGTCCAGGCCAGGCGTGCACTGGAAGGCATGTACGCGAGTGTGTATATTTGCGCCTGTCTTGCACCTTGTGCCATATCTGACATAATTAGTGAACTGAAAATGTTTGTAGACATTCCTGAGAATTTAATCTGAAATTCATATCCAATGCATGTGACCCAGATGTGATTTAAAATTAAACTCTCTAACATCTGTATGTTCCACATTATGTCCCAGACAACAACAAACTGTCACAACCTTCTCATTCAATATCAGGTTGAATTTTTATTATTATCATTTTTTTTTTTTTTAAGTGTTGAAGCCTGTCACTATAAAGTTTATTCCCATATCCACCATCCAGGTGTGTCATGGTGTTTCTTCATGTAGTTTAAAAGAAAGTGGCCCTTTTAAGTGCAGCAGTATCTGAATGTATTGCATCTTTGTGTCATTACAGGAGAGAAGACCTTTTTAAGTGTGGTAAATGTAAGCAGGCCTACTACTGCAATGTTGACTGTCAGGTAAGATGATCATTTTGGCCATTGTAATGGAGAATTTGTAACTAAGTTTCAAAAGTCAGCTAAAGGAACTGACTAGGACTAGGTGTCAGTTGGTACTTTATGTTCAAAAAAGTGCTCCTGCAGATAATAAAACTTTTTTTAAATAATAGAGTTCCCTTAGTGGAATTAAAAACTAGTACAACTTGTTTATAACCTTGTTTTTTCAAATGTTTTGTCAGAGATGACTTTTTTGCATATTTGCTGCCACCACAATACTAAGCTTATTTATTGGTTGTATGACCCACTTTGATTGCATGACCAGTGGTGGGGTCATTACTCAGTTAAAGTATTACTTATTGCGTTACTTTTGAGAGAAGTACTATGTTACTCAACTACTGAGTGAAGAAAGTAATTTGTTGTTACATTACTTTCTCATTATTCAGTAACATGTCCTAAAATGCATCTTTATATCATTACCAGTCAATAGCAACCTCAGTATACAGTTGCGAACACACCAGCACAAACCTGCATGCTAATGAGAACACACAAGATCTTTCTTTTAGTGCTTAAGTTTGAACACAATGCCGGTGCCAAAAAAAGAAAAAAAAATTGAAAACTAGCTCAAAGACTTCAAAGCGATCGCCACAGCGATTCTACTAACATCACTCTGGGTTCTTCACTAGCTTAATGTTGGCATGCTTTCTTGTGCAGATGCCTGCAAACAGCCGATAATGCATTAGCAGCATAATGCAGCTGTGTCTGTCCTGGAAGCAGTTTGCACTTTACCAGTGCTCTCTTATTCTTTAATGCGATAAAATTAATGACCCTATCTCCACTCCATTTTCCTCCTTCCCTGCACATCAACTAACATCAGCTGGTTGTAGTGCAAGTGTGCAGGACCAAAGAGGCTCCAGTTAGATCCTCTTTCTAACTCTGTTTAATTTTAGTGTGACGGTACAAATCACACTCGGTGCACTGCAGTAAAATACAGACAGAGACAGAATGGTGTTTGCCTTGGTCATTAATTTATCAGTGATTTACTCTTTGATAAAAGAAATGACATTTTAATTCTCCTTTTCTTTGCTTTCTTACTTTTGTGTATCCTGTTGTTTTTCCTTTTATAACACTTATTCAGAAAAGCTTAATTTGCTGCTTACTATGTTTGTGTATTTGCACAGAGAGGTGATTGGCCCATGCACAAGCTGGAGTGTGTAGCGATGTGTTCTTATGGGGAAAACTGGTGTCCATCAGAAACGGTCAGACTGGTGGCAAGAATCATCATGAAACAGGTGAAGTGACACAAAGAAGCAGGAGAATGAATGTTTCAGTATTCACAGATGCCTTCTTTAAAAAAAAAAAAGAAAAAAGGAAAAGCTATGAGGAAAATTTGGATGTTCTGTACATATTACGACATAACAAAAATAAAGAGTTAAGGTTAAGGTGCCGTAATTACCATTTGGATTAATAACACAGCAAGAAGAGGAAGGAGCAACAAGCAAACCTTAAACTAAATATCTGAGTGAAATATGATCTGGGTCTTCATAATAATCTGACTTGACTCATCACTTTAATTTGCATAGTTTTCCATGAGCAGTGTAATTACACATGTAGTTTAGATTAAAATGAACAGTCGTTGTGCAGTGTTAACACGGCCTTGTGTTGTAATTTGACCACAGCGTTTAAATGTAGGTCTTATCTTGGTTAATGACAATGGTCATGAACACTGCTGTCCCTGAGTTGTGCTTGGAAGCTGCTGTATTACCATAAAGTTCTTTAATGTCTAAACTCATCTGAACGTTTATACCAGTACCGTCTGCAGGTAATTTCATTCAGCACAAAGGGAAAATTTAGTTTAGTTTGTATCGTTACATCATTATGTGATTGGTATGATTCAGTTTTTTTTCATTAAACACTGTCGTTTTGCAGAGAGCCACAACAGAGCGAACTCCCTCAGAAAGGCTGCTACTGCTTAAAGAGTTTGAAGCTCGTAAGTTAACGTATGTGTTTGTGTGCGAGTGTGAATACATAAGCAAGCACTTTAGTTACACATCCGTGCACTTTTAGTTACACTGTGTGTGTGCGCAGTCTTTCTATGTCTCTGCAGTTGTAGCAGGGTGTCTATTAATATCCTCAGCTGTAGCCTCCAGTCCTGGTTCTGTCGCTTTCATTCACTCCAAGCGTGCAGAGCACTGGGGAGTTAAATCCCAAGCTTCTGGCTTCTGTAATTTCATGTTCTCTCCCCTCCTTTAACAACTACTGCCACTGTGCCCTTGAGCAAGAAACTCATCTATCGTCACTGGGAAACTGTGATTATGCTGAGATGCATGTATCTGTTAATATAACTCAGTTTCAGCTCATAATTAAGAAGCTAAACTCTGCTATGCCTGTTTTTGAGCAGCGCGATTTACAGGACTCTTTTTTTTTTTTTTTCATTGTTGTTCTGACTGCTTTACTAATGTGTAACTTTCAGGTTTTATAAAAGCTGAAAACACAGTGAAACAGGTCCCAGTGTTCCTAATCTCACACATGCACGAACTCTGGTTTCCCCGAAGTGCCAACAAACGGTTCCCTGTGCTCCATTTGAGATTCTTATTTAGTCTGAACTGTTGTTTCCGGCTCAGATGTGTCACCACAGGATTGTTAGAGAATTAACCTTCATACCTGTCCCTCATGCGAACCAAAGAAATGGTTGGCCAGCTGCTGCCACTCGTCTGTGTCCGAGTGGGTTTGTGTGATTGGCAAAGACAGATGCCTCATAGTGGTGCTGTGTTTAACATTTACTAAGACTGAGGTGTTCTCATCTGCTTACAGTTTCGGGTTTTTTTCCCCTCATTTCTTTTGTCTCCTTTAATTCCACTAAATACCGCTAAAGTTAATATTCACACTTAATAGATGTGCTGATAGATGTCTGTAGGTGCAGGTGGAACCAGATTTTTTTTTTTTTTTTTGAATCATCAGTTTAATGCATATATTTCTTTTTAATTGAAAAAAGATCAAATGTTTTGCAAGAGGTCCAGTGTAACTGAATGGTCAAAGATGTCATATTGATATTTACATTTTGCTGACTTAAATATCAATCTTTAAGTCAGCTGCTTTTTGGCTTACTTTTACTGCCAATGAGACACAGCTCAGCAGTACATGTGTATTATTTACATGTTTGGTTCTCACTTTTAAGTAAATGTTATCTCAGTAATATCAAGCCCAATTTCTAGTCCATTATATTGTCAGTTGCTTTTCATGTAATTATTTTTTCTCACTTTATTGCCATTTCTTTCTCTTTGTCAGGCCCTTGTCCCTTATTTTTTTTTTTTTTTAAATCTGTTTCTCTTTGACAGATTTAGATAAGATGGACAGCGAAAAGGAGGAGATGAACCAGACAGACATAGCAGCACTGCATCACTTCTACTCCCGACACATCAGTAACCTTCCTGATGAACAGGCTCTCACTGAGCTATTTGCACAGGTATCAATGAAAAAAACACCGGAAGGCTGTTTGAGTTGTCAGTGAACATTCAATGGATCATAAAATGATCCAAAAAAATAAAATGGCATGGCGGCGCCACTGCAGTGTTTACCTTTGTTGCTGAGACTGCTACGTCAACCATTTCCTGCCCACAGTCAGCATTATTTTAGTAGTACTAAACATATTTCTGCATGACATCACTACACTGCACTGGTTTGCCTTTTTGACAGTCAGCAGTGTAGAGAGATGGGAACCATGCAACACAGCTGCTCTCAAATGGTGGAGATTCAGGTTACAGTTAGTGGTGTGCACTTTAACCTGGACACACTGACGCATTGTTTCCAACCAAACAGATGCAGCTGCCCTATTTCTTGGCTGCTTTGGTGAGCTTATACATAGACCCACATTTAGTGCGGATCATATAGATTGCAGTTGTTTTAAGACATTAAAAACACAGATTTAAATTCATTTAAAAATACTGTTAGTACCTTGTACGTATGGCAGCACTTTTCCCAAACACCAGATAAGTCATAATCCATACCTGAACACTAGCTTAAAATCAGTTGATTTCAAGCCTTCTTCCACTGAGAACTTGGTGTTACTGTCTGGAACCATCTCTTCATCTTTCAGCCCTCCCTCCATTCCCAGTTGTCCTGCACTTGTAAGCAGAGAGACCTAAAGGAGTGCATGTTTGTTTTAACTAGGTTCTGTATCACATGCCCACTGATTCTTTGCGGTTTAACTCCGCAGCTTTGAGCGTTTTAATTTGATCTGTCTGGCAGTGGGCTGTCTCTCACCCCTTCAAGCTACATCAATGGAAACAACCTCTTTGGCCTGTTATCACACAGCTGCATTTAATCCCCACTACCAGAATTTCCTCCTCCTCACTGGAGTGGGTGGCACAGCACAGCAGAGGCTGATGCAAGTTGTGTTTTCTCGTTGCTGAATCCTGCTTTTCTGTTTGTCTTCAGGTTAATTGTAATGGTTTTACCATAGAAGATGAGGAACTCTCACATCTGGGATCAGCTGTTTTTCCTGAGTAAGTAGCTAAAATGTCGTCATCATTCAGCGGTCTGTTCATTCATCGGGTTTGTGCACTGTGTGGACATTTTAGGAGATTAAATTCAAAATAAATTCCTCTTTTTATTCCCCTGAATATCTCATCCCACTTTCTCAGTGACAGTTTTCTTCAGAGGGGTTTTTAAATTTATAGAACACTTTATTCATTTTGTCTGTTTATTTCATGCAATGTGAAGCATGTACAAGCAACTGTTTATGGTCATTTTACCTGTTAGTACTGCATGACTGACAACAACCCTATCAGGAGGTATCTGATCAGCCGCTAAAATACCTTAAAAACTTGGAAAAGCAAATAGTGCTCACATTAAATATTGATTTGCCTGCCCTCTTGAATACATTTTACAAAAAATTAAAATATTCATGGCAGAACTGCATGTGATACCCCACAGAGCTGTAGTACCAGTGTCACAAAGCTGCTAAATGTAGTGTTTTATCAGTGTCTTTTTAATTACAGCTTTTCTCTCACTTGTCTCTCTCACTCCTTCTTCCTTCCAGTGTAGCACTGATGAATCATAGCTGTAGTCCCAATGTCATAGTGACCTATAAAGGCACAGTAGCTGAGGTCAGAGCTGTTAAAGAGATAAACCCTGGAGAAGAGGCAAGTAAATACATCATTTTGAAACCTTCAATTACAGAAGTGTAAAAGTCTCTTATTATAGGTTATTTTTGTCGTGTGTGTCTGTCTGTCTCTCTCTGTAGATATTTAACAGTTACATAGACCTGCTCTACCCTACAGAGGACAGGAAGGAGAGGTTGCTGGATTCCTATTTTTTCACATGCCAGTGTACAGAGTGCACCTCCAGGTCTAAGGTACTGTGGATTTATCTCTCAGGAGCACATAGATTTTTGATATCTTGAATGGGAGTTTGGTACCATTCAGTTTGGTTAGTTTGAGGACTAAAACAGCAAGTACATTATCTGGGTTAGTTATTAGTTGTGTGTTGGGGAAATGCAGCGGGATCATTGTCCTCATTGTGCCAACCAGTGTTTCCTCCCACCTTTGTTTCAAACTACACCTTACACTGTCAGACATGCGGTGGCTGTGTCCCAGTTCCACATTATAAACTAGTACACTGTATGGGTACTAATGCAGTGTTTGGTTTATATGCGTCAGTCTTCAATAGCATGTCTTGTTTTGAATGGAAATGGTACTTGGCATGTGACAAGATGTTTTTGCATCATTTTGACTTCAGAAGGCTTTGCACATTATTACATTTGGAATGAAATCTGAAAGAGTTTCTGAAACTTAAATCCCTCTTAAGGTTTTTTTTTTTTCATTTTTTTGTTTTGCTGTAATTGCCTCTTTTAATAATATCCGACTGTGATTAGCTTACTTTATGCATTGTGAAGCAGTGACTTCATTTTGTGCTCTAAAATCCAAGCAGAACTACTGGTTAATGCATCCTGAGATATTTGTGTATATCTAATTTTGTTTCTTTCCCAGTGTAAGTGATGTGATGTTGTTGTCAGGCAGTGCAGCTGTTTATATTTGGTACTCTTATGTTTTAACATAACTTCCCCCAAAGAACATCTTGTATAAGATACGATGTTATAAAACTCTTTAGGACAAGGCAAAAATGGAGATCATGAAGCTGAATCCTGCGCCAGAACCTGAGGAAATCCGATCCATGGTCCATTATGCCAAAAATGTCATCGAAGAATTCAGGCGTGCCAAACACTACAAAAATATCCTTCTCTTATTATAATGTATTCTCGTCTTTCTCCTCATCTCTGACAGCTTTGCTGCCTCCTCTTCTTATGCTACCTTTTCTGTATCATTATTCCTTGACTCTCTTGCACCCCCCAGTGAGCTACTAGAAATGTGTGAGCTCAGCCTGGAGAAGATGGGAGCTATATTTGCAGACACAAATGTCTACATGCTGCACATGATGTATCAGGCCATGGGGGTGTGTTTGTACATGCAGGACTGGGACGGCGCTATGAGCTATGGAGAGAAGATCGTTCAACCATACAGGTAAATCGACCTGTTGGAAATTTCATGTTATAAAGACTAGACCAATTCAGTCACTGTCTACAACAGTACATTATCATTTGTAACTCTATCAAAGTTGTTTTTGTCTTGAAAGCCATACAATAAGACTCTAGGAAATAAAGCAGACACTTTTTTTCCCCCTCTTTCTCTGACTGGATCTTACCAGTTGCTGTGGGTCTTTCTTGATTTGTCACACCCCTGTCACCTCAACTCAGTCCAAGTTATCCACTCCCATAACCACCTTTTATTCTTATTCCTTTAAGCTGGGTATATGTCATGCCCTTCCACTTTCCACTGTGATATTTAAATAGCTGGGTGATCTGTCACACTGTATCTCACTTTGTTGACCTTTTGTCACTTTTAAGTGTGCAGAGGTCTAGAGAAATTTAAGGGCTTCTTTAAGACAGTGGTCTGTCTTAACCTTTCAAAACAATAAGTAAACGGTACCAAAAATGTGCATTTTACATTTATCGTAGATTATGATGTTTTCAGCTCACTTTGATGATTATATTCTTTCTGCAGTGTTCACTATCCAGCGTACTCCCTGAATGTGGCGTCTATGTATCTGAAACTAGGACGTCTGTATTTGGGGCTCGAGAAGAAGACACAAGGAGTCAAAGCTCTGAAGAAGGTGAATACATGTATAAATATTTGGTGTATTAAAAGATGAATTGCATAAGTAGTTGGCTGCAAAAGCATTTGAAATGCAGCAAGTGACCACAGAGAGACCAATGAGTGGACAGTTGCTCATTCTTTGTCCTGTTTTTGTATCTTATGAGCATCTCTGCATGTACTAGAACTAAGTCAGGGTATAACTGGAGTAGACGTAGTCCTGTGAGCAACTAAGTACACCCCATGATTCAGTGGCCTGTTGAACAATGTTTAGCAGTGGAAACCTGAAGTAATTGTTTTCTGTATGACTGTCTCACATTGTTGTAGAGGAATTTGAACCCACTCTGTTACAGTGTTGCTTGAGGTTTGTAAGGTCCCTGCACAGCGTTCCAGGTTGAGATTTGCTGCTGTGCTTGGATCATTGGAGCTGAAGGCCTGACAGTAATGCCTTGACTGTTCGGCAGATGATCTTACATATGATTCTAGAATACGGTGGTATACGTAAGAGTTCACAGTCAACTCAGAGACTGCAAGGTGCCCTGGTCCTCTAGCTTGTGGCTGCAAATAATCACCCCTTCTCTAACCATATTTGTTCAGTTTATTTCTGACTGTACTATCATGAACTTTAGCATTTAACATGCTACTTGGGGTCTGTAGCATGTGAGCCATGTAGCTCTTGGGTTTTTTGCAGTTTCTCTGAGCAGTGAAGAGTCTGACTTCTGGTGAATTTGAAAGGACTTCCACTCCTGGGAAGATCGTTCCAGACCAGTAAACCGCCAAAACTACTTGTTTTATAGAAGTGGCCACACTTGTTCATCATCAGTTAATCAAGTGCAATTGAGTAGCAGGATCTGGCTGCTACTTACCCTCTTAAATCTAGTGGAAGCAGTAAATGTTTTGATACATTGATTTTCACTGTGGTGTCTATAGCTACATCACCGTATTGACTTTCAACATTTCATCAGCTTTCAAGGCAAATGTGCATCTAAAATGCTTTTCTGTCTTCAGGCTCTCGCTGTCATGGAGGTGGCTCATGGAAAAGATCACCATTATGTAGCTGAAGTCAAACGTGAAATTGAGGAGCAGAAGTAAAGAAAGTGGAGCTGAAGGAGCAAAAAGAGTAATGAGGGTCCGCAATGAGGGACCTCTCCAAAAGCAGCAACAACAAAATACACATCCCAAATGCATGGCATGCATTGTTTACCTCTTCAGTTTTTAAACATTTTTGTTCCCTCCGTTTCTTCTGCTTCTCTGTGGGCAGTGTTTCTTTTACATGTCTTCACTCCTCAAATCGTGGATGAGGACCACCTTTTGTATCTACAGCCGCCTACTTCCCGTCAGACTTGGACAAAAAATGGGGACAAATTGGGGTTACATTGTTTGAATGAGGGGAATACGGCATCTGATATGTTTATCATCCAAACTTGAACTACATTTAAAATGTTGGTTTCTTTTCATACATTGAATAAAAACAGTGGGAAAGACGAA
>VVHJ01034219.1:12731-25428 GCA_015107715.1 Tylochromis polylepis
TGTTTGACTGGTCATGTTTTCTTTGTGTGTGGCTTTTTTTTCCTGTTTTTTCTACTGGGGCTTGTTGACCAAACAGGCCACAGGTTAAACTGGCAAGGAACCAGCTATCCAGTCTGTTCAGTGTATCATTAAATCGGGGTGCTGATATGTGACCAGTTTGCCTCTTAAGTCACAGTGAAGACATTGGTACTATCATCCTGGATCAGAGCCCCTTTGCTCTCAGGAATAAAAGGGGGCAGCACAGTAGCTTTTGTTGCCTTTTTGTCAAGAGATGCATTATTGAACTTTGTTGGCATTTTCTTCTTCCAGAAGCAGCATGGATGCAGAAATCACCTATACAGTTGTAGACAGGATGATAAAATACACTAAGAGGTAGGGTGTATAGCTTTTACAGTAATAAAGTAGAGGGTGTCATCCTTAACTTTTAAATTTTATTGTCAAGAATTGGTGTAATATTTCCTACAAAGGGAAGTGCATCTTTAATCTAATTTATGCACACTTGTAAGCGAATTTAAACTATAGTTTAAAACGGATTGTAACAGTTCCATATTTTAGGAAGCACTGCCTTTGGCAAGAATGCGTATCTTAAAAGCATCTGTGGGTCATTCAAACAGTAGTTTAAATAGGAGCAGTTATAGATCCCAAAACTGTAGTTCTGCTTTAGGGTTGACTAAAATGTATAGAAATACCAGGTGGCTATATTTAAGATCTGTAGTTGGGAGGAAGGCTTAAAAAAATTAATGCAAAGATCATCACCGGGGCCTTTGTTGCACTCAGATTTTGTATTGTTTTTGTGACACAATGATGTCAAATGGCAAAAATGTAAGCACATTTTATTTCATTTAAGCAGTTTCTGCAAGTGGACGCTTGGCCTTGCTGCCGTCTTCATTTTGCACTGCCAGAACAGATTCAGTTCTGTCGTTCTTTAAATGCATGTAGCTTCACTCTATCTCGTTTACTATGAAAACAGTTTAATGCTCAACATAAACGTGGCGAACTGACAGTTGGAAATAAACCATTTTGAAGGTCATTTTTGTAGCAAGCCGTGCAAATGTGACTCTGTCACCTGCAAAAATGCATCTAAAAGGTGCCTGCCTTACAGTTTTGCCTTGGTAACCTGAAAACACAGTTTGAACAATTTTCACGTCCTTCATTTTTGTCTTACTGCTAAAAGAAAAACACAATGCAAAGATGGGTTGTAGGCTCGTTTGCACAGTCAGTAACCTATGTATTTAAACTCTCTATTGGCCAGAATTGAGCTTTGTGTTTCATTTTGGTCAAAGACTCAGAAAATACTGTTATATATTTTCTGTTTTTACTCTGTCTGTAAAGATAAACCTGTGGCACCAATACTAAAACAGCATGTAAGCCAGGCAAAGGGTAATTGGAAGGCCTCCTGCACACTGTTTTCTCTTCTTTGTGTAATGAACTGTTATCTTTATCAGGCATGAATATTATTTTATTGGAGTGCATAATTGAAAAAAATTTGAGCCTCTGGCTCTTTCTGTACCGTGTCAGTGGAAATCAATAAATGACAGTATCACACTTTGTTCTGTATTCTAACATTTTTTTTATTTTTTTTATTTTTTTTTTAGTAGCACATCTAAAGCTGCATGTCCTGATTGTGTAAAGAAAGCAGATATGTTAACAGAAGTGACTAATCTGATTCCCAAGAGGGTCGTAAGAGACACTGACCTGATTAAGTCTCTGTGGAAGCAGTAGTGCTAAAGGGGAGCAGTGTGGTGTAAGTTAGACTAAAAACTTTTTTCCAGTAGAAATCTTCGTTGAATTTGGCTTTTATTTGAGGACTAGGCTAAAAACTTGTAGCTGTGGCATCTAGGTTAGGTTAGAAATACTGCTAGACATATTTCATTTAGAATTTTTCTTTTTTTTTAGCAAAATTTTTAAAAACATTTTGTTTAGAAACAAGTGAATTGATATGGAACCATGACATTTTACCTCAAAGGGTTCATTATTCAGTTGGTTTAATAGGTCAGGTTCTCGTCACATCTAAAGGATATTAGATTCTATGTTTATGTTAGTAGTTTTAGATCTACTGAAATTATTCAAACAGGTGTTCTTGGTCCATTACTCTTTAACCTTTACTCGTTCCCACATGGTACTGTCATAAAGAATCATATATTCTACCATTCTTATGGAGATGATACTCAGTTTTACTATAATTTTCCTCTGATGATCTAACCCCTGTTCAAGCTAATAACTTGCACTGATAACATTAACTGCTGTCTCAAAACCTTTTCAAACTGAATAGAGGTGAGATAAAAAATGTAATGTAAAAGATTGTTTTGGTGTTTTTATTGTCTTAAGACAATAAATACAGTTTTTTTTAATGTTTTTATATTTTATGTTAAGCACATTGAGTTTACCTACGATAAAGTGCTCTATAAATAAAATTGACATTTGAGGTATTTAGAAGAATAACCATCCCGTAGCAGACATAAATTATAATCTTAAACTGAGGATTTTTATTCTTTATGTCTACACCAGAATTAACACACACACACACACACACACTGTATGAAGTGTATTTCAAACACGAGTGGGACATGCGCTTTGCGAGTATTTATAAATCCCTACCACTTGGTGTCGCTGAGGAGCCAAAGAGTACCGAACCAATCCCCGTTCGTTGTGTTGCTGACGTCGCAGCAAATAGCCAATGGGCATGGAGCTGCGCGGCTTGCCGTTTCCTCTGTTGAATTTTGAATTTTTCAACGAGAGTGACGCAAACAGTAGGAGAATTTGATAAAGGAGCATCGCGCCCAAAGTAAGTGCAGCTAGCTTTAGTCGTTACTGCTATGTGATTTATTTCAACTTCGAATTAAATGTCTGTTTAATATGTTATACTGTTTAATATAGTATCTTCACTAATCTTTAGCCCCTGTCTGGATCATTTACGATTTAAATAAAAAAAACATATCCACTACGTGCTTGTTGTCATATTTGCTGAAAGCATACTCTACAGAAAGCTAACGTTAAACAAAAACTGTAAGTTATATTTTGGTCATATCCAACTTTTAATTAAATTGATTTCAAATACGTGTATTTGGCTGTATTCAGTAATTTAATTGAGGATCATTAACTACGTTAACTCTAAGTAGCTTCTAGCTAGCTAATCTTTAATATTAAACTAAAACCTGCTCAGGTCAGATGATGGGCTGTAATTTTCTTTCCACTGGTATAACGATTAATACCTATTTCTAGTTATAAAATCTAAGGTTAACTACATGTAGTCATAGCTACACTTAATTGCGTTTAATGATCCGTAAATAAACTGTCAGCGTTGGAAGAAGATACAGCTTTGAAGGGACTTTAGCCTCATGTGAACTGTCTGTTCACACTGAAGACAAAAACATTTCATTGTGTCTGCATAACAAAGCATGGTGTGAATTTCTGTGGCACTACCAATGTTTAAAATGGACATTTTGCCTTTTTCGTTGTCTAAACTGATGCTTTTTTCTTTGTATATTGCTATTATTGTTATATGTACCAAGGGAAGGTAAATGTTTATTAGGAAACATATGTAGCCAGTTTTGACATAACTGATCATTAGTCACTGCCAGTAAATGTTATTATTTGCTTATAGGTCAGTCAGCTAGGCCAGTATCAGTCCTTGGTTCTCTAAAAATGTTTTTTTTAAACTAGGTACATTTATCAGCTCGTCATCAACTCATTACTGTTATATAAATGGATGTGTGTTTTAGTCAGGTTAAACCATGAGCTGGGCGGTGGAGGAGTGGAAGGATGGACTTCCAGGGAAAGCCCTGCAGAAGATCCAGGAGATGGAAGTCCAGCTGGATAAACTGAAGAAGGAGAAGACACAAAAGCAGTTTCAGCTGGACTCCTTAGAAGCTGCACTCCAAAAACAAAAACAAAAGGTCAACATTTATCAGAAGTGCTTGAAGAAATGTGTTTTGTGAGAAATAAACTGACACATCTATCTGAAAAGATGCCCAATCAAAACATTTTAAATAAGCTTGAGAAATACTTCTCCTACTCATGTGAGTCAATTTCTCCAGGTGGACAGTGAACGTACAGAGACGTCTGCTTTGAAGAGAGAAAACCAGTCTTTAGTAGAGTCATGTGACTCTCTAGAGAAAGCTCGGCAAAAGGTTGTACATGATCTTGGAGTCAAAGAACAGCAGGTCAGTTTCTGATGAGAGGAAGAAGCATTTGATTATTGCAGGATAAACCTAGTTTCAGGTCTAGATTAACATGTATTCAACAGTAAAGCACAAAGGTGTTAGTTAATAGCCACTGCTCATCACATATAATAACAGGGGTGCAGTGCAGTCAAGACACTCATATTGAAGTGTGTTTCCTTGTTAGTGTGTGCTGCCCTTTTTATTTGTGAGCAAGTTAGATCTGAAGAGAAAACTTCAAACAACTTATGTCACAGAGGAATTATTTATTTTTCAACTTGGGATTACATGTTTGCATAAATGGTACTCAAGTGACAAGCTCACAAGCCTGATATCCCACCAGTAAACGGATAAAGAACACCTATGTTTTTGTCTGACTGAATCATCTTCCTAAACCTAGGTGAGCTACCTGGAAGGTCAGCTTAACTCCTGCAGAAAAACCATTGAACGGCTCGAACAGGAGCTCAAGAAGTGAGTTCTGTGTGTCTCTCTTTGCTGTTGTATGACTGAAAGTGATAAATTCAGTGATTTGTCAAGACCTTGATGAGCACTTCAAATCTGCTCAGGCACAAAAATGAACTGGATCGTTCCCAGCCTGCTGGCTCTTCCTCACTGTCATCGTCCTCCTGTGAGCTGCAGACCTACACCACTCCACAGAAGAGTTTTCAGACACCAGCATCCATTCCAGCCTACAGACAGCACGGTATTATTATTATTATTATTTTTTTTATCTTCAGTGAGTCTGCAATTCATTCTGTTCTTTATTTATTCATTTATAAGCAAGTAAACGTTTGATTTACAGACTTTGAACACTTATCTTTTCTCACCTCTTATCTAATATACATTTCTGTGTTCATGTGTCAGCTTATTGTAGTTATTTCTAGAGTGTCTCTGCCTCTAAAAATGTATATAGAATCAATTTTTGCATACAGACTTCATTTTTGTAAGCTCCATCTTTTAATGATTCATTGTTTTCTAAATGACTGAATAAGTTTACTTTAGATTGTAAATTATGTATCTTCCATAGATAATAGACTAGAGGAGCTGCAGGAGAAATACAACCAAGAGGTAGAAGAAAGAAAAAGACTGGAAAGTGAACTCAAAGTCTTGCAGGTCAAAGTAAGTGCTATAAATAAATTTATTATTATTAGTATTATTATTATGAGCATTTATTTCTTAGTAGTTTCAATATTTCTCGTCTTCTCTAGCTGTTGAATCAGTCTTCAGTCAGTGTAAGCCACAAGGACATTGCTGCCCGACAAGCCGGATCTTCCATTTTCCCATGGCAACAGCAGGATTCTGCCCATCGCCGCCAGTCTCAGGACATAATGGAAACACCTTTAAAGAGGCGAGGGACATCCCTTTGGGACGCCCATGAGGAGACGCCAATCAAACCCAGCCAGCGGATGAGCTCTTCCAGAGCAGCACCAAGTCCCAGTGGATCCTCTCAACAGATGGAGCAGCTAAAGACTTTGAACCAAGGTATTTTGTTATAAAGTGTTTTATAATTAGTATGTCGGGTAGTATTCAGCGTTTAGTAACTTTTGCTTTACACTTTTTTTTCTTTTTCTTTTTCTTTTTTTTTGTTCCTTTAACAGAACTGCGTGGCCGTGTGTCAGAACTAGAGAGGAACTTAGCCAATCAGGAGAAGGAAATTCGTAACCAAACGTCCAAACTGCAGGAACTTCAAACGCAGCTGAACCAGGCCCGCAAAGACCTCACCGAGCGGGACAGAGACCTGGCCAAGGCCAAGCATGAGCTGAGTCAGGCCACAGACCGACACCAGCAGGTCGAGTCCAAAGTAAGCGACATTATTTTATTCTGCTTAGCAGTGAAGAGCACAAGTAAATGACTAGCAGAGTTGTCTAATGTTTTGACTTGTTTTTAGTGTTCATCGGTTGAGCAGAAACTAAAACAAGTCACAGAGGAGATGAGCTGTCAGAGGCACAATGCTGAAAGCTGCAGACGGGCACTGGAGCAGAAACTCAAGGACCAAGAGAGAGACAGTCAGAAGGTACAACAGTGGAAAATATTTTCGTTTTTGAAAGATTTTTAATGACGTATAATGACGTTTTTAGAATTTGGTTTATGAAAAGGTTTTATACTTGTTATATTTTGTGTAGGAACTTGCCCAGCTGCAAAGTTCCCATCATGCTTTGGATCAACAGCTAAACCAGACCAGAACCAAGCTGACCCAAGAGAGCCAACAGGCCAAAAAAGACTACAACGTATTGCAGGCGGACATGGAGAAGGTAGATTTGTAACATCACACCAGCACATTTATTAAAAGATTTAAGCATTTCTACTTGGTAATTTTGTGGGGACGAGACCTAATTAAAATCTTTTTATAAGCGTGAGTCGTGTAAAATTAGTACTCATTGACTTTGTGAATATTGTGCATTTGTTGAACTTAACCAAGGATTCTGAAGATGGAACTTTAATTCAATTTAAAGTTTTTAATTTAAGTTAACAAAAAGAGATGTGTACTGAAATAAACTTGCCACATCCTGAGCGTGTTTAGGCTTTCAGAGAGGAGCGAAAGCTACACCCCTAAAGGAAAAGTAGTTAATGTATCTTAATTGCCTTGACCTTAATTTGTATCACACTGCTCCTTTTTAGATGTGCTTCCAGAAGAAGCAGATGGAGAAGGAGATGGAGGAGCAGAAACAGAAGCTGCTGAGGTCAGAACAAAGCCTTCAGGCTTGCCAGACCAAAGAGCAGGACCTCCGCAAGAAAATGGAGGTGGGCTGAAATTGTGAATTTGCTGTTCTGCTTTTAGTGCACATCTGATCATTGTAGCCCATGGATTCATGTTATCTACTCATTTCTTCAATTCTCCAGGAGCTGCAGAAAGAGAAGAACAGCATGACTGTCCAGTTGGACCAGAGCAACAGGCGCCTCTCTCAGCTGGAAGAAGAGAAGAAGAGTTCAGACCAGAGCCTCAAACGTACCCAGGGACTGCTAGATGATCTCAAAGGTAAATTTGTTTTAGGAATGTCAGAAGTAGTGGTTAATTTTGAGAATTAATCTGATGTTATCTTAACCTTAAACGGATTTGTCTTTTGGGTCTTTAGCTAAATCTGAAGGGCAAATGGAGGAGCTGAAGAAACTTCAGTGTAAACTGGAGCAGCAGACTCAGGCTTCAGCACGTGAGCTGGAAAACTTAAAGAAAACACTTTCTGATGCAGAGACCAGAAATGACAGGTAATCGTAATTTCATTTTGATAATCAGGATTGTGGAGTAGGGAGAATACTTTGTGTTATTAATCATTGTAAATATGTAATTTCACTGTAGATCTCAGAATGAACTCCAGAAACAGAAACAAGAGTCAGAGAGGCTGAGCAACAGGGTGACGGTGCTAGAGAAGGAGAGCCAAGAGGTGAAATCAAATCTCACTGCGAGTCAGAATGAATGTAAGGAACTGAAACGAGAACATCAAGCTCTGCTGGACTGGAAGAATGAGAAGGAGACCTTAATTAATGAAACTGAAGCTGTGCAAAAGGAGCTCACAAACAAAATTACCAACTTGGAAAGCAGTCTGTGCTCACTGAATGAGGCTAATGATGAACTTAAGGTAAGGAGCAATGGTTTCCATACTCTTATTTATACTGAAAAGTAGAACATTTGAGTGCTTAGTGTCAGAATTATGTATTTTGCTGATATTCCGAGTAATAGCTTTAATTACCTTTTAGTTAGTGTCAAGAATAACTGCAGTATAAAATCTAAGCAGCAACAGTAGCAGTAGCCTTTAAGTAGATTATTCCTCACCCTGAATAAGTTTTCTTTCATTACTGCAGAAGAAGCTCACGTGTGTAGAGGGAGAAAAGGCCAGTCTGTCTGCTCACATTGATTCCCTGAAGGGAGAAATCCTCAACAAGTGCACAGATCTGGAGGAGAAGGCGCATCAGTACAAGGAGCTTCAGTCTCAGTTCTCTGAGGCCGGACAGAAACACGCTAAAGACTTGGAGAACATAGGAGTGCAGGTGGCTCAGCTTGAAGCACAGGTGACTTATAGTTATTTATTTTTTATAGTCTTTAAAATATCCCTGTAAATTTCATTAGCAACCATTATTGGAATAATTCATGGACAAACATCCGACCACTAATGAAAGCTGCTTCTTAGGCCCTGTTTTTACGAGAAATGTTCAATAAGAGCATGAAATTTTGAATGTAGTAATACAAAAATATAGCGTACCTCTCTTTTGTAATTCACTGATGTGCTATGCATTGCTGAGTTGCACCGTATTTCATTCATATTTTGGTCCTGGTAACAACACAGCAAACCCATAAAGTTTTTTTTTTAATGAATTTTTTCTAATAAATGTACTGGATATAAAGGAGTATTTAAATTAAATTCATTGTCAGCACTTGTTGAATCTCTCTTTCTTAATACAATTTAATTTTTTTATAACTTAACTAGGTCAAAGATCTGGAGTTGCGTTTGCAGAAGGAAATCACTCGAGCAGAACTTGCTGAGAGGATGAACAATGACCTGCAGGATGAGCACAAGGCAACCTGTGATCTGGTCCACTCCAAAGAGCAGCTCGTAGAGCTGGGGAGGGCTGAGATCAGCCAGCTGAGGGAAAGCCTTTCTCAGACAACTGCACAGCAGGAGGAGCAAAATGCCAGGTGGGAGTTTTTCATACAATACTATTCTTTTTAACTATTATAGTTGAAATAAGGTAGAGCTGTGGAATGACACATTATGTCCTGTCCTAGTTTTGGTATAAGATGGAAGAAAACACTTTTTGTCTTCTCTCACTATCCTCTCTCCCCCCTTTTTTTTCTCCCTTTCCTATCCCCCAGTTATGTATGTCTAGTTTACAATAACTTAAAATAAATAAATAATTAAAAAAGATCAATCAGGTAGAACAACATGGCATAGCCATAATGATCCACCTGAAAAAATAAATCTGTTGGGCATCTTTCTTAGCCTTCAGACAACAATTCTGATTGCTAAAGTACTGAACAGGACAGGCAAGATAAAATAAATAAATAAATAAACCTGTGATTTTTACATATTTTTCTTTTTTTAAATGTATTATTAAAAAAATATTTTTGAAAATCTGTTCTTGAAATTAGGTTTTTTTTTGACAGTTTAATTTTTGTGAAATCTATTTTTGAGTTGAAGTATTTCTTAATGGATTTATATTTCATTTTGAAATATTGATTCATAAATAGTGTTTTTATTTAAAGTGACATTTTTAAATAATAAATTACATTAATAATTTTTTAATAAATAAAAGAATTGAAAAAATATATTTATAAATAAATTTTATAAATAATTTTATAAATAATAATACTACTAATAAAAAATGCATACTTTTAATTTTGATGCACGTGACTCTTCTGGTCCTCCACAGAAGTTATGGAAAGAACTGCAAATATCAATGTATGAAATCGAACTCTGCGAGGTCGAGTTTACATGAGGACAGAAACTGTTGGAGAGAGGAATCACAGCAGCAGCAGCAGCAGCACTACAAATTAAAGCAAAACATTGATGTAGATAAACATGTTACTTTAGACCTGTGTTTATGGATTTTTTTATTAATGACAGAAATATTATTTTATCTAGTGGATGTAAAGGAATGTATGTCACTTTTATTTATGTAGCACATACTTAAAGCACATATTAAGATAAACAGTAACTGACCCAAAACACTTTCTAGTTGATGTAGAGGGAACAATAACCTCAAACTAAATGCTGAAGTATCAATCAGGAGCTACAAGTTCATCTTCAGAACCATTTTTGGGCTCAATCGAAAACTCATCATGTGCTTTCATTTTTGATGAGCCTGTACACACACACACACACACACACACACACACACACACACACACACACCCACCCACCCACACCCCCACACACACACACACACACACCCACACACACACACACACACACACACACAAAACATCAGACCAACAAAAAAAAACCTATACACTCTCATTATGCCCAGAAGAAGCTTTTGAAGCTTTGAAACATCTATTAAAAAAAGTCCATTACTCAAAGCTTTTCAACATGGTCCTGTTTGGTGGCCAAAAATATGAAGAATTAATCTTCAACTTGAAATGAACTGCTTCATTATGATTGCTCACTCTACAGAGCTGAATTGACAACTTTGTTTTTTCAGACCCTGGTTTAGCAGATCGCTGCCATCTACTGGCTGATCTGCAGTAATGCTGTTTGTTAGAAATAAGATTTGTGAAGCTTCAGAGGTTTGGCGATACCCCTGACATCAACAAACCTCCTATCAGAGTTTTTATTGTGTTTTCCAGTATCTGCTGCACCACCCACAGGAAGTGTTTTATCCATCAGTGACATCAAAGTTTGTCTCCTTCAGTGTCAAAAACGAGAAGGAAACTTTTCATTTATCTCTGATAGGATTATGTAAAGACTTCCTGACACAGAATCAACAAATTTAATTTAATATATTGAGTGTAACAGTTGTTGTTTACTATATGCTGGAGTATAAAATAAATAACACATCATTTTCCAAAATGCTAACTGAAACCCCAGTGTTTTGTGTGACTGTGTGCACAGAAATGTTCAAGCACTGACTCTGGATAAGAGCTTAAAGTTCAGTATTTAGTAAAACATGTTGAGTTTCACGAGCAGGTCACAGCTGGAGCTCTGTGTGTTCAGTCTGAAGGTTTCAGGTGAGCCAGTCTGTAGCTCCAGGTCGGCTGCACAGTTTGTGACAAACATCAGAGCTCCTTCTGTTCACATCAGGCTGCTCTCGCCCTTCCTTCTACTCTCACATTTATACTGTGAGCAGCTCTGACTGACAACATGCTGTCACACTGAAAACTTCACATCTGCTTCTTCCTCCTGAATAATTCATCTTTACAGTCTGATCTGCAGCTTCAAGGACCTCTCTGCTTCTGACTCTCTGCTGGTTTCATTCACATTTAGACCTTCTTTTTCTTCCTGTAGTCATTGCAGAGTGACAGTAGGGGGCACCAAATGTGACTGCATGTGCCATTTGGTGCTGAAAGTGCTGATTTGTTTGCATTGTAACAGTTCATCAAACCTGCTTGTTAACTTCATGCTGATACAATTTATTTTTACAAACTAACATGTCGTTCAATTTTGGATCTTCAGTTGTCATCAGCAGTGATTTTTACCTCTGAAAGGTGATAAATGTAAGTGTAGACAGACAGGATGACATCAGCGCTGGTGCAGGAGTGGTTCCAGCTTTAAGCATTTGGGCAGAGCTTTCCACAGACATTAGATCTTTTTATAAAAAGGCAGCAGTACAATGATTAGCTTAGATATTTGGCTCACTCTTTTCTTCACTGAAAAGCAGGGGCTGGGAAAACCTGCAGGTTGGATTTTATGGATAAACCGAACAGGAGGAAAGTTTCATTCACATTTAGACTTTCTTCATCAAACCTTCAAGACTTCTGTGTGTGAGGAGGAGTCACTCTGTTTAAACACAGAAAGACATTTTAAAGATTCACAGAGTTATTCTGAATATTACAAGTTTAACAAACTTCAATGAGCAACTGTAAAATCTGTTAAAAGAGGTTGGATAGTTTTATATTTACAGCATTTATAAAACTTAACAGAAAATAAACTCTCCGTTTCTGACAGACTTTCATGTTTTTCACGACTCTACATAAGCAAACATCCACCTACTCCTTGTTTTAGTCTGGGATTAGGATTAATCCATATCTGAGAAACTGTTTTACCTTCTCGTAAACAATTACAGCTGTACATAACATCATAGTGAGTATATGATCATGATGTTTTTATAGTTTATAAAGAATTCAGTCTTTTCTTCACCGGTAAGTTTGGTCTCTTTATTCAGACCTAGTGTTTGAATATTTTTGATGGTTGAGTTGTTTCTGTTGCCACACCCTGTGGTTCTGAAATAAAAACGAAATTTACATATAAATGTATAATAAGTAATAATACAGCAGTCTCCCAAATGGGGCCACATGGCCATGACAAAATGTGTGTATAGTCAGTATTGTCATGGTTCGCTGTGTGGCAGGCAGGAGGAAGGACCCAAACGCAGGACTCACACACAGGAAGTAAACTTAAAGAGGCTGCTTTATTGCAGTAAACAAAACAATAACAAAACACTAGCCAACTAAACTTGAAACAGAGAACTAAATAACTAGAAACACCTTGGAACGAAGAACACGGGAAGCACAGAGGGAAACACACAGCATGAAGAGGGTACGACGCGACACTGAACAGAGGCAAGTACAGACAATAAATACAGAAGGTGAACAGGGCAAAGAGGGAACAGCTGGGAGACACGGCTGAGGATAATTACACATGACGAGACCAGGGAGAGCGAAACAGAATATGTAGACATGAGACCTTTCAAAGTAAAACAGGAAATACACGGACTGACCTCAAGACACACGAACTAAACACAGTAACCTGGGAGACAAACATAGAGACTAGACGTGGGGCATGGGGAAGGCAAAGTAACAGAAACTTTATACTAGGAACTAAGAATATAACACTAGCAGGAAACCACAGAGCAAACCTAAATACATACAAAACACTGGGTCACAG
>VVHJ01034225.1:0-20067 GCA_015107715.1 Tylochromis polylepis
CAAATCACAACAATAGTCGCCTCAAGGCGCTTTATATTGTACAGTAGATCGTACAATAATAGATACAGAAAACCCAACAATCATATGACCCCCTATGAGCAAGCACTTTGGCGACAGTGGGAAGGAAAAACTCCCTTTTAACAGGAAGAAACCTCCGGCAGAACCAGGCTCAGTGAGGGGCGGGGCCATCTGCTGCGACCGGTTGGGGTGAGAGAAGGAAGACAGGATAAAGACATGCTGTGGAGGAGAGACAGAGATTAATAACAGATATGATTCAATGCAGAGAGGTCTATGAACACATAGTGAGTGAGAAAGGTGACTGGAAAAGAAAAACTCAATGCATCATGGGAATCCCCCAGCAGTCTACGTCTATTGCAGCATAACTAAGGGAGGATTCAGGGTCACCTGTTCATTTCTGATTGTAAATTATTTTGTGGCTGGTTTTAGGAAACACTCTAATAATTTGAGATAATGGAAACTAGGGTACAAAAATAGCAGCAAGGAGGATTTGAAGGCCTTGGGCATCGATCTGAATCCCCGAGAAGCCTCTGAACAATCAGCCTGGAGACGGGACACAAACGTGCCTCCAAGTTTAAAGACGCACGAGCAGTTCGAGGCAACGACACTAACTGTGGTCGCTGTCACTCCCACGCCTGGCTCCTCGGCCAATCACAACACCGTAATCTCCAGAAACTGACCGATGCCAAACTGAGATACTGGATAGAGAGGAGAAAAAAAAAGTTAAAAAAAAAAATAATATTCAGATTTTCATGATGCAAAAGTGTATTGTATATAAATGACACGAAATGCATATGAAGTAAAATATCTAAAAGTGCTTATTAAATACAGCCTTCAGATTTCAGCTTTATCCTCTTTTCCCCCGTCTTTCTTTAAACGACCTACAAATCACCGCGAAGCGATCCGCCGTTATTTCCGGTCCAGTTTAGCAGCCTCACAAACGAGGCTGCCATCGCAGTCCTCAGCAGACTTTATCCCATCACGCAAAACAACAAGAATCAACAGGGGAGAGCATAAACCCACAATATGGCTCTAATAAATCGGCTAACGCAGCATTTATCACCAGTCTGTGTGTGAGAGCGACAGAGGCTCGTCCTCCTCGGCCTCTCTGATGGAAGGAGAGCAGCAGGTTTCTTGTTTGGAGTTTTCGACAGTGCATCCATCAGCCCAGCACGCCGCCATCTGCCGCTAACGCCGCAGCGCTCGGCCCAGCTAAGTGCCATCTGCAGCCGACTTCACTTACATCGCTCGGAGAACTTTTACTTTGGACTCACGAGTGCCGAGTGGAGCAGGGGCGGCTTCATTAAATCTGGTGAGCTCGTTTGTTCGTTTGAGAAGAAGGCGGCAGCAGCAGCACGTGGGAGGCAGAAACCTGGTAACACGCACGCTCTCCTTCTGTGCCATCGATCATGCTGAACAGTTGGATTTTTCTTTCATGTAATGCTATAAGACTTCATTTCTGTCACAACGCTTCATCTGCATACATTGTCCAACCTGAGCCGTAATTGTGCTGTCTGTCCAGATGAGGGAGACAAACCTTTAAAATGTACACAGAGATCATCCAGGCACAATCATGCACCCGAGACGAGCGTCCCGCTGAGCCAGTCCTGCAGAGAGTCACCGATTCAGTTTAAAACTAAAATCAAAGACGGCGCCAAACCCTGCGAATAATGTGAGGCTGTGTTTAGAAATGATCGGGGGTATCAAGTGAAAATGGCAAATGTTCTCAGAGGACACGCAAGACTGAGAAAAAGGTTTCATCTCAGAGACAAACGAGTCAGGTGAGCCGTCTCGCGTAGCTTTAAAAGCGTGCTGAAGTTGTCGTCGTCGTCGGGATCGTGCCAACTTACCCCGTAAGACGTCGAGCGTCAGCGAAAAAATGTAATAAATATGTTATGTCTGCTGTTATTAATCTGTGCTCCAGCAGCAGTTACAGGAGCTGTGCGGCGCCGGCGCTCGCCGTTCGTGGACTCGACCGCTTTAATTCCAGTTGGAAGATCTTGCAAGTCGTCTCAAAATCATCACTTGCAAAGGCAAGCTACTCCCGTGGGACTCATAAATACTTGGATGTCTCCGTTTTGCAAGCTGCTTCTTCTCTCCTCCGGTTGGGTTTGTGACGGCATACATACACTGATATTAACAAACTGATACTGGACAGGCGGCTAAGCATCTGCACGATCAGCAAATGAGACCGCGTAGCCCAATATCAGTGGTTGATATTTATCTGCCGTCTCATCAGTTTCGCGTTGACCAAATTTTCAAAGACTGAGGGATGAGAAGCTGACACACTTGCACACTTTGAGGGTGGTTGCTTTTTTAAAAAGGCAATAAAAATAAATAATCAATTTATTTAATTCCAACTAGGTACAGTGGTATATATTTGATAAAAATGTGTTTTACTCAAAGCAGTCATCTCAAAATTTAAGACCTTTCGCGAGTAAAAATAAGACTTTTCAAGGATCTGGTGGAATATGTTATGTTCACGCTCGTCTGCAGGTTGTTCCCACTCTCAGCATGCAGCACAAAGAAAACCCGGCCTTGGTGACATCCCCTCCACTCTAATATGATTGTGGTTTAATACCCATTACAGCGGTGGAGAGGTGCTGTCATTAGCAATTCAGCAGGGCTGTAACTCATCTTCCCTTCTTATAATGATTGGGATCCAGAAAAAGAGGCGGCTATAAATGGAAACAGAAGTGCTGGGCTCAACAGAAAAGGAGCACCAGCCACAATTTGTGGGATGAGGTGAGCGCACGCTTCATGACCCACGGCCTTGTGGGTAATGCAAGGTCAGTCTGAGGAACTGGGGCGATCTGAGAGCCAGGAGTTAGAGGAAGCGCTTTGTTGGCACGAGGCGACAAATCAACAACAGCAGAGAGGGATGGAAAAATCTGAGGAGGAGGAAAGAGGGCAGAAAGCAAAGAGTGGCTGATACAGAGGGTGGTTTATTTGGAAGACGCTGTCCCAACTAACACTTTCATTACTGAAAATTCAAGACCAAGACTCCAAATCCCAAAAAGATTCAGTTTACGTGATCTAAAAAGAAACTGGCAGTGACGTTGGTGACAGGTAAAGTAACCAACAAGAAGTGCGTGGGTCCTGAGTTAAAGGAACGTTTTTTGGGGTGAATGGCAAAGAAGAGTGTCGCTCGCAATCACGGGGAAGGATATAAACGAGAGCCTGGATCTGCAGTCAAAGACACACGATGCATTTTCATGAGTAGTAGGAGAACAGCTCTTACACACAGAACACACGGTTGGTCGCTAAAGGAGACTTTCTGATTTTAAGGTGACAAATAGAAGGAATGAGAAAGGTGTGAGCAAAGGGGGATTTAAATAAACGACCGCGTTTGGGTCCATTCAGACTTCATTAAAATGATGCATAAATAATGCATCATAACAAAGAGTCAAAATTAGCCCTGTTGTCTGACACGCTGTCAGTTTTCTTTGTATTTTCACACTAACAGGACCTGGCACGACACCTTCAATGCTTCCCACTCCACTAGCATAAAGCCTGCCTCCATCACCTTACCACACTGCTTCACACAATCCAGTGTTGCCGTCTCTGGTTCGCATCTATTTTGGACTTGGCCTAGTTTATCTCAGGAGACAGGCTGAGGGAGTGTGGCATCTCTAAGTCATCCGAGTGAGTGTCTCAGCTGACTGCAGGTTTCTCAACCCTGCAACCATCACATTTACATAATGACCAACACGGGCTGTGGAGTCAGTTCCACGATCATTGATATGCTAATTGAGCACTGATCGATGGCCATGAGTGCCATTCACAGCATTGTGAGTTGGTGAAACAATATGACAGCATGGCCCCTTGACTCCCCGCTCAAACCAGCGTTCCTCCAGCAAGTGTACGCCTCATCACGGAAAGACTGGCCACTGGCCTGTGGGCGTAAATAGACTGCGGAGTCCTGGCCTGACGAGGTATTGTAGCTCGTCTGCGTTGTGCCATCTGTTTAGCCGAAGGTTGTTTGGTTTTAATGTTGTATAATTCCTCTTTGGTGTAGTATTTTTTGCGGTTTGAAAACCACAGAGACGTGTTTTTTTTTTTTTTTAGGAAACGCGTCCTCCTTCTCTCCTGGATCTTCTGGAGGATCCTTTAGGCGCCTTTCCAACCTTAGACAAACGTCCAGCTGGGATAACCACATGTAGTCAGGGATGTTCTCCTGCCTGTTAAAAAGTGCCGTCGCACACACAGACGTGCCACTGGCCCATCAGACACCCGTTTGTCTCGTCATACGACCAACTCACTCCAGAAGAAACCGCGATTTTCAGAAAGCCTCATCACTGAGAAAGCACGGAGCATTACAGACGTTAGGATAAGGCAGAGGTCTATCTCTCTAACTAGCGGGCATAATTATCTTCTTCTTCATTAGAAAACTAAAAAGAGAAGTGTGTTCCCTTTAATTTGCCCCCTGCTGTGATCTTTTTTTACTTCATCCTTTTCCACAATTAACCCAATCTGTTACGGCCAAAAGAATTATAAACTCCGAGGATGAGCGGCACTTCTGAACTGCAAATTTTACAAGAAGAGCTTAGAAGTGAAGTCAGTCGGAGAGAAAGGCACGCGAGTTATTATCAGGGAGTTTTTAATGACCGGAGAATAACAGAATCGAGGAAAATCAACACCGAGGGGGGGAGGATGTACAGAAGTAACTGAGAAGAGGTGGGGGGACATTTAATATTATTTCAGATTATAATACAATGTGGAAACAATTATAAGATCTCTTTCCGGTCAGTCAACCCTCCTTTTTATATCTGATAAGTTATGGCTGTAGGAGTCTGCATGTTCTCCCCGTGTCTGCGTGGGTTCACTCCGGGTACTCCGGCTTCCTCCCACAGTCCAAAGACATGCAGTTAGTGGGGATAGGTTAACTGGAAACTCTAAATTGCCCACAGGTGTGAATGTGAGTGCAAATGGTTGCCTGTCTCTATGAAGACTGTACCTCGCCTCTGGGATAGGCTCCACCCCCCGCGACCCTGAGAAGGAGAAGCAGAAGAGAATGGAAGTTACAGCTGTATCTAATATCCAATATCTGAGGTCTTAATACCCGAAACTTCAATCGTAGTGTCAGAATGTGTCACTTTTGTACAAAATTGTCCTGGCAGTGTGGATACAAACACTAATCATTCATCAAAAAATAATTCACATTCTTTTTCATAATTTTCTGTAAAACACAGTGTTAGAGTGACTAAGGATGACTTAAATTCAACACGGTGAGCACAAATTTACCAAAATAATAGTTTACGGGTGAAAAAAAAACAGCGTCGAGCTTCAGGAAACAAGCGCAAACCCGAAGGAGCAAAAAAAAAACTTTCACATGTTTAAAACCATTTTCTTTCTGTAATTCTGTAAATGCATGAAGTACAAGCATAAAGAGAAGAACTGCAAAGGGAATATAACAGGTTGGTGGAAGGTAAGAAACAACGGCGCTGGGAAGAAAACTGCAGAAATAACATTTAAACCTTTGTGGGAGACTAAATCCTCAGACACTGTAACTGTGGTTATTTCTGTTATTTATAATGCACCAAGTTAACGGCGCTAGTTCCTAATCGGAGTCAAAGCGGTGACATCAGTTGCATGAAAATCCGTCCACTTCATTATCTAACGCAACGGGAACTAAAGCGCCTCGATGATCGCTCCTTCAGAGCATTTTTTCACACGAAACAAAATCGAACCGATGATGAATCGCTCTCTTCTCTCTCTATGTTTGCCCGGTGCCAAGGCGCTCAGGATTTAGAACCACTACTGGTGTCCATCTGCACACCGGATTTAAAATGTGGCTACGCTGTGACCCGTCTGTTGTCCGAGGCCTCTGGAGACGGAGGGAGAAGAGGACACGGTGCCAGGAAACATTCGCTCACTCTGACGGGCGAACGTGCACACTTGTGCTGCTTTTCTTGAGAGTAAAGCTCTTTATCGGGAGGTATGAATCATTCGTGGAGCTCGTGGAGACGAACGTTCTCCCCGTGTGCTGACGGGAATCAAAACAAATTGTGATCGACGCAACGAAGCGTTTAACGCCATCTTAGCTGAACTGAGGATGTTTGTATTACAGTATCTGGGCTGCTAGTGTTTGTCTTTGTGTTGTGATCTAATTTCAGATTACATTTTGGGGGATCAAAAAGTGTATTTGCAGACGTGCAGATTAGTGTTATCAGCAGGAACAATGTGACCTGTGAAAAATGAGGATGTACATGAGAGAATCTGTGTTGTGGACAATCCTGCCCGTTGGTTTAAGGCAGCTTACTGGGCGTCTGTTGCAGCCAAATCCATTTTTATTCACCCTGTGGATTATGCGACCGCTTGGCAAGGCTGCCCTCGTGCAACTAAAGCCAGCGGGGGCTCGCGCAGGTGGACGTCCTGAATGTAGAGCACGGAAAGTAGAGGGAAACTGTTGGCGCCTTGCAAATAAAAGCAATTTGTCACCAGTGCTTTGCTTTTTTTTTCTTCTTTTTTTTTTCCTGTCGAAAGGGCAAAGCTTTGGGTGCAAAATCCAGACAGACCGAGTTTGAGTGGCGTGAGCTGCCTGTGGAGGGCGCTGACACACCGGTGATCAGAGCAGCTGTCTGGAGGGGTGCTGAGGACACACTTCTCAGTCTCTGCATGTGTGTGTGAAGTCTCGGGGCTGGTGCTAACAATTGATGCTCGCCTGCAGAGAGAGTCCTCAAACAGACCCGAGAGCCTGTCACAGCACGCAGAGAATAAAGGACGACGGTAGACGGTGCACAGCCTGAATGTGAAACATAAAAGGGTTCTTAGATTTTATGTGCTTTCGTGACATTACACTGGAGAGTGATGCACCTTAAAGCCCTCTTAAAGCTCTCATAGCTTTAAATAAAAGTCAATTTAAAGAATAAATGCAAATTTAGCTTTTTATGTGCATTACATACCGTCTCCACTCAAGGTTCACTGATGTAATGTTTTTCCCTGAATATTATTTAACTGAGGATCGGCCACAGTTTTCGACATGGTGGGCCAACATGGCTTCCACTAACCGGCGCCTGCTTCTATGTGTTTTTAATGGATTCATTTCATGTTTATGAGAATGCATAACGCATGTATATTTATGAGTACGATATTCTTTTTTTCTGTCAAATCTCACAACAGGACTTACTGTGTCTTTAAGAGGAAGGGGGCGGGACCTAAAACTACTCATTTCAGAGAGATGATGAAGTGAGGGGCCACAGCAAAGGCAGGTTTCACATAAACTTTCTTTAACAGGTGATTCACGCAAAGCTTCTCTAGCAGAGTAAATATGGAGCTGCAAATGGATCCACTTTAGAGGTAAGCATGCAGAAGATAGCAAAACCAGGCTAGCTGAGCATGGCAGGCTAATCAAAGAATCCGAACACTGGAGGTTAAACATGTTCAGGGAAGGTACGGACCGAGAGATCCACAAACTGGCCTTGAACTCTGATGGATTTTCACATTCATTTGGAAGATGTAAAGTTAATATATCCACCTGTCTGCCCAGAAATGTGCTATCAGGACATACAGTGTGCTTAGAAGAGAAAACTGTAAGCTGCTTCAGCTCCGTACAGTCAGTGCCAAGCTAAGTTCAGCTGCAGGTAACAGATATGCGAGCACATGAACTTGTTTATCAGACGCGCGCCATAAACATGCAGCAGGAAGTCATTTTCTGCATATTGGATCATTTTCGTTTTCCCATTCTTTGGTGGCGAGTGGCCTGAGCAGTGATCTTGAGCTGTTTGCAGTTACTGCATCATCCATCAGGTAACAGGTCTCAGCTTGGCACGAGCTTCCGGGGAGCACAGATGCTTAATGGCTTGACAGGTTGCGTCCGGGCTCTCCGGCCCTGAGTGAAGCGCCCGCTGGCTGCTGGACGGAAACGCCAAACAGCCTCGGGACACCCAGCGGACTTTCGGAGCAGCTCACCGTGCCAGCTGAGGCTGCAGGATTCATGCCACTGGCTGGTATAAAGAGGACCTAAGATCAGAATGACAGCACAGACTCGAAACTAAACGGCTCTGGGACATCACCGTTAACCGCCGACCTGGCTGCGAGTTACAGAAAACGTATTCATTTAGGATTCTAGTAAACGGTCAGGACTGAGAAAGCTTTTCATAAAGAACGCATCAGCATCTTCCATCAGCATTACTGGTTCTTAACAGGAAATACTGGTAAATATGGACCAAAACTAGGACCACACATGAGTTTTAGGACCAAAACTCATGTGTCAGTATTTTCAGGCTGGATAACAATACGTGACAGTTACTATCATTATCACGGGCATTTTCTACAAAAGCAACGGCCGACATGTGATAAGCCTTTTTATTAAGAGACTGACTGCAAATATGTTAGCTAGAGTAAAGTGGGGAGTGATGGAGGGTACGGGGGGGTTGATTTTGCCATTTTTCTCCTTCAATAGACTTCCAAGTTAGACCGATGTGTTCGGCACAGGACATGAGGACAATGAGGCGTGTGTCGTGTACATAAAGCGGTGCAGCGCGAGCTGAACGCTTGAACCGTTTGGGTCCCAAATACCAGGGCTCTAGTTTTTAGAAGCAATTTGAATTTCAGTGGAAAAATCTAACAGACTTCAAAATTCATCAAATCAGGAAAGGGCTGCTCAGATAAAATCTTCAATTCACTCTTTAAAATCAAAAACAAAATTGCATTTATTTTTTAATTCTGATGCATAAAATACAATAATATCGTCTGTATTTCAAACCCAGCTGCTTTACATAACAATGTTTTTGTTTTTTTATTGCTGTTACAAATCTCTGCAGATTCACGGGGATGCGCGCCCGTGCACGCATGCTTTTCGCCGCAACTCTACTTTAATCCGATTCATTCAAACATCAGCACAAACTGATTTCTCTCCGTGGCCACGTTAGATAAATAGATCGTGCCAAAGGAAAAGCCCATGGTTCCTGCAACTGCACGTGGTTTTACTGGAGAGAAGCACTCACTGCAGCTGACCACAAATAATCACATCCAGGCATCCATCTTCTTAACTGCTTGTCCAGCTGAGATCACAGCGGGACTATGGCCACATAATGCCTCTACAAAGGAAGCAGCATGCAGTCAATAACATTACATCATATAAAGACTGTTGATGCAGTAGGTGTATGCAACATTGAGACCAAAGTTTAGCCTGTTTTAAATCACTGCTGACTGCAAAGACAGAAAAACAGGTAATAAATTAGCGTTCTTTGGAAGAATAGTTATTGACGGCATTACTATTTGCTTGTTAGTATGCGTATCCTGTCACCAGAAGCCGCTATAAACGTGAAGGAAGCGTTGACAGGTTCCCTCGCCACAGACAAACCCGGGTGTCGGGGTGTAAGTCGAGCTGGCGTTGGTCAATACCAGAAGACAGTTTGGATAAATGTGCGCCCCCCTCTTGGGATCCACAGCAGCTGATGGTGGCCTTTTACCTTTTACCTTGCTGTTTGTCCCCGCCTCAGACTCGGGGACTCATCTGAAAATAGCTCCAAGCAGTGCCAGAAAGAAAAGCAAAGGCTGCGTTTGTAAATGCCACGGTGACGCCTGAGACCACGTTTGGTTTGCTGTTTGTGAGGATATTATTTTGGGTCAGCTGTGATTCGCTGCCATATTGTCCGGTGAAGCAGGAAGGCCAGGCCACAGAGAAAGAGCATATGTCTGCCTTTCCCTCTGCTGCTGCCCCGACATGTGTTACTTCCTCCTCGCTCAGCCCACCTGCTCGGCCAAAGCCTTATAGTTTCATACGAATGCCAGCCTACAGCAACGGCGGGTAGAATGTGTCAGCCTGAACAGATCAGGCTCATCAAAGCCAGAGGAACTCTGGTCAGATATTAGAGCTCGCTGAAGTCATGTGAACTCATGTCACAAATGCTCTGAAATCATATCCATTTCTTATCCTTCCAGATTTCTCAGAAAATCCCTTGTTCGGCATAAAAGACTGACATAGCATCCATGCCTGAAGAGCGAAGCCAAAGTGGGAGCACCTTAACCTGCATGCTTCTGAGTAGCCAGCAGGTCCACAGCGCTCAGCTCTCCTGGTCTGTGACCTCCGTAAACACTTTCGATTCGGTAAATCACCGTCATTATTTTAGTCAGAAATCACTGTCTGGCCAATGGCAATTCAGAAAATAGCTCAGTTAGAGGTTTAAAAAGGAGACTTCACAACCAGCGGGTGACGTGTCTGGAAAATCCAGTTCAATTTTATGTATGCAAAGCACCAAATCACAGCAACAATCGCCTCAAGGTGCTTCATATTGTAAGGTAAAGACCGTGCAATAAGACAGAGAAAGCCCAACAATCAGATGAGCCTAAACACGAATAAGGGAAGTCCGAAAAACCGACGGTTCAGTAAGATGTTCCAGCCAAAAATATGAAAATGTGACACAACTTGATTTTCTACAATAACAAAATGAAATACTTGAGCGTGGATGACAACAACACTTGGAGCTGGATGATGAGCCACACGCACAGCACAGCACAAAGTGCACCAACCTTTAACATGTGCTTTAACAGCGCGTCATCACCCCACATTAAAAACAAAAGAAAAAAAGGTGTAATCATGTGGGTTTTTGGGTTGTTTTTTTTAATCAGCAGCAGTCAAACAAGAAACTTTAAAAAAGAGGCTCAACGTATGTTTCCTATTTCTAAAAATACTGGAGGCCACCAGCGATACCCCTCAAATTCTTAGCAGATGCACGTATGGTATAAAAATAAAAATCATAATATTTTTAGAAAACGTGACCTCTGATCTGGACCCTTGAGTTCAAGGTCACTGAGATTACCTATGGTGTGAATGTCCAAATCCTACATCGCGTCGTTTTCGAGCCCTCGCGTTCACAGGCTTGGGGCCTGCTGCCCACCCACCTGGGGGGCTGACAGTGATACCCCATCAGCCGTTTATGGTTAAAACCAAAGGAATAACAGGAAAGTCCAGCTTATGCTGTAGATTTAAGAAAGTCTGAGCTTTGTTTTCTGCATCTAATAAATTGGTGGAGAAACTAAAAATAAAAAAAATAAAAGGTGAACTTGCGTCGGGCAGGTAGCTCTTCCTGTTCAACAACGACAACAACAACCACAAACCTGATTCAACACAACCCGACAGCTGATTGCTGCTTTACAGTCCTGTCTGTTCGCCTTATCGATCAAATATCAATCGAGGAAAGCCTGTGAGCACTCGATTACAAGCAGGAGATACGTAGATATTTATTATCGTCCGGTGATCGATGGGGGTCACGAGGCCCAGCCTCCAGCATCGTACGCAGAGAAACAAATATGGCCTCGCTGGCACATCTCTCAGCGCAGCCCTGACAGGCTCATAAAATCCGACTGATGTCCTTCTGCCCGAGAAAAAGGATTCATTTTTCCAAGGATTCATCCACAAGGGAAGAAATTAAGATTAATGGCTTGTGTGCGCCACAGCAGTTTGCAATTGCCTTTGTGATGGAGATTGTTTGCAGCTCGGCAATGTAATATATGCAAATGTGACCTGGAAGTGCGTAAACGAGTGTCATCAAAATGATTCTGAGCTCATTCACAGTCAGCTCGGGAGTGAGAAAGTGGAGTGCAGGTTGAGATACTAAAATATTAAAATATTAAAACAAAGGGCAAAGTGCAATGCGGTTCACAGGTAAGAGTGTTTCTGAGACTTAATTTCATGTGCAAATCAGCAGGTGCATTTCTCCTTTCTGAACTCTAGGGGGGGCTCGTGTTCTGATCAAATCAGTAAAGTGGAGCTAAAACAGCTTCAGGCGGCGTGTTTGTGGTGCGTTCGAGAGGAGACGAGTATGAGTCACCTGCAGACAGCCTGCGCTGCTCTGTTAAAGTCAAGTTTGTCTCGGTGCTGTTTCATGTCCAGAATACCCGCGTGACCTTTCAAAGATTTTCACTTTGCACATCCTGCAGACTCGACACAACAACGCTGAGCCTCTGAGGTCAGAGGGGAGACGCTGAAACAAGCAGTGAAGACAGTGCTCGCTGGGAGACGGCCAAGGTGAACCAAGGTCAAAGCTGCAGCTGTATTTTCACATCAGCTGTGGAATAAGCTCTAATGTGTAACGATCATTTTACAACAGCAATGATCAATTTCAACACGCTGGCAGACTGCCCACAGGAAGAAAGGGACATTTCCCACTGTGCTGAGGGTCATTTTAGCCCCGGTGTGAGCGCCGGCATTACAGCAAGCATCAGGAGGTGAACATAACTCTCTGAGCGCGTGCATCGGGCACGACTCCCTCCCTCGCCAACAGACTACGCTCTCGCCACAGCCTGCAGGTGCTCTCCTCAAGGAGACGCACAGATTCTCACGTGCAGCCATCCCCTCTGTTTGTGTGTCTCAGCACAGTGTCCACGTGCTTCTCTGCAGGGAGGGAATAAAAACAAAATCATCCACAGATAATAAATCTCAGCTAAATGCTGAAAAGTAAAGCCCGAGTCAGTCAACGTGTGAGCGGGTTCTCTCCGGATACCCCGGCTTCCTCCAACAGTCTGAACGCATGCATGTGAGGTTAGCTGGTGATTCTTAAGTGCCTGTGGGTATTTCTACAGCGCTGCTCCGCGATAGGCTGGTTACCTGTCGCAGGTGCACCCTGCCTTTCGCTCTGTGACAGCTGAGACAGGCTCCAACCTCACTGCGTCCCTGCACTGGATAAGCAAAAGGGAACGGATGGATGGAAAAATATATCTCATCTTACTTAGAGACAATATATATATATATATTTATATATATATTTCCAAACAACAGCATTCTGAAAAATGTATTTTTCAAAGAAAGGAAGGAGGCATGACTTCCAGCTCAAAGACAGACCAAAGACCAAGTGAAGACCAAGAGACACAGAGTGTCTTTTGTACCTGCTGCTATTATCATGGTTAATAACACTAAACCATAAGTGTTGTTGCCATCAATACTGCCCATTGCATTTTGTTGATGATAAAATTTGGGCTGTTCTCTCTGGGCTTTTTTGTGTGTGTGTTTGTTTGTTTCCGTGTACGGACATACTGCAAATCAATTTCCCCATTGGGGACAATAAACTTACCACTGACCACTGAAAAGTAATTTTTTTACCCCATTAAAATGTGCTCTGTCGCACCTCAAAGTCATATAAATATTGCAAAACGTGTTCATTTAAAGTATAAATACATTACAAACGTATTTACAAAGGATTCTTTATGTCTGGTTGTTAAATATGTACCTTTTTTTCATATCCTCTTAAAGTATATACTGGGTGAAACATCAATATATATACACGTGGAGAAGCTAATGGACAGCAGTGTTTCCCACACATCGAGCAGGGACATTAGCAGCAAGTATTTTGGGGATTTATTTTAGAGTTCGTTTGCTGCTTATGGTTTTGCGCTGGCCCCTCCTGTCTCAGCCCGACAGCTGGCTCGGCGGCCCAGTTGCTGTTGTGATGGTCTGAGATGACGGGATCTCATCCTGCGGTTATTCTGCTCTAGAGACCAGTTATGACACTAAGGGTTACTCTTAATCACAACCTGAAGCGTGACGTGTGTGAAGAACCAGCTCACTGAGCTGAACAAGGACTGCAGTCGTGAGCTGCCGTCCAAGAGGACCGGGGGGGCGAGCTCGTTCGCACAAGGCGTACAGAAGAGGCGGCCGATTGTATCGCCGAGTACTTGTTTTTGTCACCAAAAAGTACTTGGCAAAAAATTGACTTAAATAAATATGCACGTCAGCATCAAAGTTCCACATTACACTCAGGTTCGTTCACTTTAGTCTCCGCCAGTGGGACTCGCCCCGCAGTTTGAGAACCACTGCTACAAAGCATGCTATACATCCAGAAATGTGGGTAAACCTTACATTTGTACCGTTATTCTGAGATTTGGAGGGTCCAGTTTAACGATGTTCCCGTGTGAAAAGTGGGTCTCCATAAAGGAAAAGTTCCCTGTGTGGAAAACCTGCACCTGCACCCTGGCCTCATCCGAAACAGGATGAAGCTGAATTTGTGTAAGCTGTGGCAGCAGCAGATTACTGTCCGTGGTTCTGTAATGCCGGGGTGTCCGCACGCTTTGGCTTTGTTATGCATACAGAGCAGGACAAATGTGTTAGTGCTCCCTGGTGGATAAACCACATTATAACAACACTGCGTATAAATTACCTCAAACAAATGGAAATTTCTGTACAGTATTACACTACTGATGTGTGTGTGTGTGTGTGTGTGTGTGTGTGTGTGTTTATAGCCTATCTCAGAGTAAAATGAGCCATGCTCTGATCTGTACTTGAATATTGTATAACATTTATGTTAGAGTGTATATAAAAACTGTAAATGTGCACACGCTGCCACTGATGCGTTTTCTATGTGCACAGATAAAAAGCTTATAGTTTAAGGGACGAGCACATTTCTGATGGGAAGGAAACAGTGAGCACCGACTCCGCCTGTCCCAGAGAATATTTCAAGGGCAAACCTGTTGATGCGATCTACGGCAGGGCAGACAAGAGGCAAGCCGGGGAGCGGGGGAGCGAGCGAGCGAGCGGGCGGGCGGGCGGGAAGGCAAAAAATAAAAATGAATGAGTTGACAAAGGAACGGGTCCCAGGGAAGCGTGAGGAAAGATGATGCATTGTACTGTGATGGTTGAAAAAAGGGGGATGTTGTAGAGTTGTAGGGCAGCCAGTACTCAAAGAGCAGAGGGAGGGAAATAAACGGGAGGGGTAGAGGGATGGAAAGAGAGAGACGGGAGGGAGAGCGAGAGGATAAATCCTTACTACATAATGATTAGAGCTCACAAGCCCTTCCTGTGACATGGAGTGTAGGAGTCAGGATTACAGCCGGCCAGAGAAGCCAGAGTGAAAACTCTGCTGATGGGCGAAGGAGGGGCACAGGTAGGAACAGCCCCCCCCCCCCAAAAAAAACAAGGCATACAGGACAACAAGTGCAGCCAACTGAAGGCTAGAGCAAACAAGGTGTGCTTGGAGAAAGGTCACGAGGAAGATCCAAGAATTTCCAAACTCCAGCAGCTGCCTCACATCTGCGCCCCTGTTCCGGCCATCTGTCGCCGGCCGCTGACGGCCTCGTCCCGGGCAGCTGGATCATTTCTCAGAGTCTTATTTTGATGGAGTGGCCGCAAAAGTACCGCTCGAGCCAGAGGAGGACGAAGGAGGGAGGCTGGGAAATGAAGAGAAGGGTGACCCTGCAGAACCTGCGATAGATGGGCACACACGATGCGGACAGGTGTCAAAGATGGAGTAGATCTGCGTCTTCACGAACCGGGCAGTGACGATCAAGGACGCGGGTGACGAGCTGAAGGTCGAGGATTTCTTTTGGCGCAAGTTTCTGGCAGCTTTGTTAGTTTTTCCTTTCTTTTTCCCAGAGTCTCGCTTTCCAGCCAAGAGAGGAATTATCTTTCCCCCAGAGGTGTGCGGCTGGTGAAGACTTTAAAAAGGCTACTGCTTCACACACAGACATGCACACTCGCAGGTTTCTTCTAAGTTCCTCCTCAGTTTCTCCTCCTGGGACATATTACTTGAAAACAGTCGTCTGAGGTGGCTCTGTCAACAAGTTGAAGCTAAACCAAAAGCGCATCCGTGGACAGCCGAGATCATATCAACTTGCTTTGGTTCTCCTTTTCCTCCTCTGGCACCTGTTCACCTTGATCTCCCTCCGTCACTCCATCTATCCTCCTCCTCCTCCTGCCCCCCCTCCTTTTTACCAGCGAGTGATAATGTGACCTTCTGCCAAAGTGCTGGAAACCATGCCACCGTCGCAGCGGGCTCCTCTGTTGCTGCTACTGAAATAGACTCAAACAAGTGCAGGGAGAGGAAGAGCGAAAGGGGGAGGGAGATACGAAGGAGGGAGGAGGAGGAGAAGGCGAGGGCCAAAGGGGAGAGAAAGGAGAGGAGAAGAAGAAAGGGGGAAAAAAAAAAAGAAAACCGGGAACAGGACAGCTGAAGCTGCACACACGGGATGAGTGGTGACGAGCCAGGGCTGGATGTGGATTGCCAACACAGGTAAGATCACCTTCGTCGATCACATTATTTAAGCCCCAGCTTGCGCTGATCAGCTTACAGTTACTCCCAATGCTCCTCCTCACTTTCTTAAACTGGTTAAGTATGGAAATGCTTTCTGCTTCTTTGGAGTAGTTTTGTTTGTAGTTTTGTTGTGTAGAGTTTCCTCCTCCTGCTTTCTGCTTTGGGTCAATAGAAGAATTATCAGAGCGCAGAGGGGATCGGATCAAAGGCGGTGCTCGACAGCATCCTTGTCAGAGGGATCAGACACCACGCTGCGAGGGGCTTTTTTCGCCTGTTGTAGGTGGCAGTAACTGTTGCTTTAACTCACCGAGCTGCTGGGGGGGGGGATTAAGCAGAGTGGATCGATGCGTCATTGTAAACAGTTAGAGCAGCTGAGAGGGCCTTTTGATACATGCCCGCCGGACTTGAGATACCACTGCTGCAGGGGAAATTGAACTGCCACTGAAGAGTGACTTTACAGGATGTGAGAAAATGTGTGCTTGCTCCAATTACCAAAGGATTCGTTCTAGCGTTTTGGCTCCAGGAAGACACGGCGCTTTCAAGTCAAATCCTGCGGCTCGCTGACGTGAAGGACGACGAAAAACAAACGCACGAAATTAAAGATTAACTCAAAAAAATTCTTAAACAGACACCTCGGTGAAGACGGAGTTAGCCGAGAAAATTCGTCCCGCTCGATCCAATAAGTAGAAGGGAAAAAAGTGCTGATGAGAAAAAAACAAAAAAACAACTGTATTTTTTATCTGAAATACGTCCCAGGATCACTAACAGCATCAGCTCCAGAACGTAACAGTGTCAAGACGCTGTCTGCAGTAGGAACTCAACACGCAGGCAGGAATTCATCCATAACAAATGGCCACGTTATCCATACCTGAGTGAATAACTGACGGACATCTCTTTATCTCAGAGTAACAGATTCTTCTGTCACAGGCCTTAAACGCTTGGAAGTCATTTTATTTTAATGCGTGGCCAGAAACTGAATATGAAAAGGGGCTTTAACGACGAAGAGGTCACACGTCAGAGAAACGGGAGCGTTCTTGTGCGTGACCGATTTAAATGAGAGGTGACGGTGAGGCGAGGAATCCGCGGGGACGTTCTGCCGAGCTGGCTACGACTTCTTCGAGAGCCGAGGCTGCCGCTTCACACCTGTCCGGACACCACAGTCACAGCCAGCAGAGCACAACAACGAAGGATAGCTGGTGACACAGACTGACTTTAATCTGTTCGTGCCTCTACCTCGTATTAAAGGTTCACCCAAATTATTAAACGGCTACAGAACCGTGTTTCCTGTATTGGGTGGCACAATGCCAGACTCAGACTACAGCATGTTTTTGTCTGTTATGATGGACACTGTGTCAGGAAATGGGCATTTCTGTGACCGAGACACTTTCACTGCATGCGTGATGTAATCGGGAATTACTAAAGGAGCATTACGTTGAATTCGGTAAGACTTGAAACCAGAGGATGAGGTCACATAAACTCATCGGGAAAGGTTTTAATGAGCTTGTAGATCGCGGGAAAAAAAGGCTGTTTTTTCCATAGACCTCTATACAATCACAGCCAGAGGAGACGCCCTCTGCTGGCTGCCACAAGGAATGCACTTTTAAGGCAATTCCACACTGGCTTCACTTTTCAGACCTGGAAATTATGCCCGTCGTTTAAATGCACACACAACCACACACATCCAGATCAGAAAATATACTCATTTAAGAGTTCTGGCTTCTAAAATTCTAAAATTAACCAGTTTAATAGGGATTACATAAGAAGTGGGCATAATTTCCACTTTGGCACGCAGTTACTTTGGTTTGAGATCCATTAGAAAGAAAATGAGTCTGCTTTATGTCCCTTTTCATAGTTTGCAGATGTCCTCTTATTTGTCAGGCTCTTAATTTGGGTCTTATGTTTCCTTATGGGCTTTTATGCATTTAAAGACATTTCATTTACACTGCCTATAGAAGTAAACTCTCCAAGGATTCATTTATTTTGAATCATCTATCAAACCTAAGATTCGTGCACTTTTGAAGTGAGGATGAAACTTCTTGGGTTAATCGTGGTTATTGGTTATTTGTTGTAAAATCGCGGTTCCACAGGTGGAGGTAAAAGTCTGTTTTTCCTGCAGTGAGAACGGAGTATGGGAGCAGGGGGTGGTGAGAGTATGTGACAGTGCAGCGGCGGTTAGGCAGGTGAAAAATGGCTGTTCATTATGTTATACCAACCATATCCCAGTTTCAGTAATTGGGTGCGTGTATGTGAGTTCAATACAGACAGCCCGTACGTACATGCGCACCAGAAACCGACCGGAGGATCCTCAGCCCATCGCACAACATGATGCAATCTCACTACATTACACACACACTCGTTTTCACATCTTAGTGAGGACATCTCATTGACATAATGCTTTCCCTAACCATCAAAAATGAATGTCTAATCCTAACCCTCAGCCTAATTTTAACCATAACCTAATTTTAACCCTGACACTAAGAGCCACATTTTGAGCCTGAAAAATGCCTTCAAACTCGTGGGGACGGGCATTTTGTCCCCATAAGTGACTGTTGGTCCCCACAAGTATGGTAGCATGCCAATTTTCTGTCCTCCTAAAGATGTCTAAACATGTACACACACACACACACACACACACCCAAGTCTGCCCTTCCACACACGTGAGGACCTTGACTAACTCAATAAATGGTTACAGGGGTTTTTACTATAACAGTCCCTCTGGCAGCTGCACCAAAAAACATGCTAAGCAGCAAATATGTCTGACTTATTAAACGCTAGCAGTTGCAGGTCGTCAGGGAGGATTAGTCATCATGTTAGCAGACACTGAACGAACCTTACAGCGGCACTGAGCAGCTGTAACGACTTCAAACATTACAGGAAAGGTTCTTATAGGAAGAGCTGTTACTCATAATTGTATTAAGGTCCATTACAAAGCTCTGCAGTTAAAGTGGACCTATTATGCTTTTTATTTTCTGTAGTATATCTATAAGCTGTTACAGTGATGGGTGCTCACATTAGCTTCAAATACTGAGGTCATTGCATGTGCAAGCAATCCCTGTGAGCCAAAAGCTCAGACTTCAGGCTGCTCTAAATGTTTGGTTTTTTTGTAGTCCTAGCTGTGAGTGATGTCATAGAGAGGGGGTATCCTTCTGTGGTCATCTAAGGCACACAGCCAGACAAGAGGGTGACACCTGGCATAATAATCTTTTAATTGTGAACCATGCAAAGCTATTATAGAAGAGCCTAAGACTGAAAATATGGAGGCTAAAAGGTCAGCTTAAACCTTTTGCCTTTAAAGTTTGAATTTCCCTTCAAAGTAAAGTTCTTTTCCAGTTGGCAAGTGTTGAGAGTCAGCAACCTCCAGAAACCATTTGTGGAATCCACACTTTTTCCAGGGGTGGGGTCACCAGCTGGTTTCCAGGCCTGTGTGCATGATGCTTTAGCAACTGATTTCACAGCAGACACAAAATAACTAAGGAGAGGCCCGGCCAGCTGCGCTCAAGACTGTGAAGCAGTTGATTAGCAGAGCAATCAGCTGATGAAACATCAACCAGCCAGCGAACAAGTCTCTTCCACTGTGCTGGTGCTGTACCTGGACCAGTCTGAGTATAAATGGATGCAGCGTTGCTATTTAAACAACATTAAAAACAATACAACCGAATCATCGGGAACGAATGTCTTAGTGAGCGCAGTGACTGACTGCAAGAAAAGCAACAGCAGCTACACAAACACCAGTTTAACAAACATTCCTGTAGCCTTGAGTTACGGAGCTCTTCAACTACAGAGCTAAATTATATCATGAGGCAAGCTTCGCATGCTTGCAGCCTGCAGCCTGCGGGCAGACTGACAAACAACCTCTGGGTTGGTATCACGCAGATAGAGGCTGATTTGTCAGCTGTCCGGATCTCCCATCTCACACTCGGAGCCGATCTGCTTAATCAAATGTTAAAGACACAAAACCTCACCCATCTTCACGTCTCTGCAAAGCGAGAGGGGAGGGAGGGGAGGAAGACGGGAAGAGGAGAATGATGATTGAGAGAGCAGACCAAAAAAAAAAAAAAAAAAAAGACATAAAACATGAATA
>VVHJ01034226.1:0-10696 GCA_015107715.1 Tylochromis polylepis
GCCTTGGTTTCTGTTTTTTTTGTTGTTGTTTTGTTTGTGTCAGTACCGCAGACAATCAGACAAACTGCTCTGGTTTCACATGCAGGCTCGCTGTGTGTTTGCTATGCCCGCTGAGTGTTTGTTGGCACCTGACGATAAATTTCCTACTGACTGTTAGTTACAATATGCAGAAATATCAGAAAACACAACAGTGAGGGTTTTTTTTTTTTTAAACATACAGGCCACAGTGATGCTTTAGTGATGCCAAGTGTTATTCCCTTTATAGCTGATCATGTGTTGTTACGTCATTAGGGTGACCTTGTAATGCAGTAACCAACCAGAAAATGTTGCAATTATTCACGCCTATCTTGTTGCTGTTTTTACTTCTCTGGTTCTCTTTGTTTGTGTTCACAAAGTTGCAGTAAAAAAAGAAAGCAATGCGAGATCAATACAGGAGGGGGGATATGTGACGGGCTCTGTACCATATGTATAATGGGACGTGCGCTTGGTTGTGTATTTCTGCGTGTGTTAGTGTGGACCTGCAGCTGGCGATAAGCAGGTGATCAATGTATGCCTCGTAATAGTAGTCCAGCACTGTTTCCATTTCAGCTCTGTGTAGGAGTCCCACGGCAGGTTCCAAAATAAAATAAGATTACCATTTATTTTTCTCAGTGCAGTTAGAGTGCAGTAATTAATGCAAACCTGAGCCTCATTTATCAGTTTTTTTCTTTTCTGTATGCATTAAATGTCATGAGGCTTGACAGAGCACTTGTTAATTTGTAAATATATCATAAGATAATTGATGCCCGTGTGAAACAGAGCCCAGAATTACCTCCACTTGTGACAGAACTATACATCTTTCTGCATATGTGATGAATTATGAAGCAAACACAAACTGTCCATTTTTTTTATACCATTACTTTGCCAAGACCTGTGCTGAGGCAATCATTTACTGCGTATGTGCTCTCTGTAACAATGAGAGCTGCATCAGCTGTGACTGGCTGTGCTGCTTTGGCCCTGGTCTCAGGTGGTAGGTGGTCTTGCCAGGCAGAAAGCAGCCGGGTCTACAGCAACACACATCATCTATTCCTCTCAGTCTCATTCACCGCTGTGAGACAGTGTTCTCATCACTTCCCTTCATCAGCTGCAGTGATTGCCTTATTATCAGATGTCCTGCACAGAGAAAGAATGAGCCATGCATCACTGCACCTATCGCTGCTTCCAAACACTCTTATGAAGATTTGTACACACACACACAAAGGCGTGCGTGCAGACTTAGCAAACACACATATTAAGAACTACAAAAGAAGGGCGCCTTTTTTGTTTCTGTCAGTTATGCTAACCTGGCACGACACTCTTAAATGTCAGTACATGGTGGTGTACACACGACAGAGTGAGAATTTCACAGATGCCGGATAATAAAACATGCCTGTGCTAATGCTTCAACACAAAACATGTTTATTGTCATAGTTCCATTAGGTGCCTTGACAGTAACTCACATTAAAATGGCACTCGACCAATATTACATGTCAAAGACAGTTTACAGCTCGAAAAAATGTCTTCAGTGGGTCTGGGGCAGCTTTCTAAAGCCTCAGGGTGAAGAATAAATGATGTTGTTATTAGGGGTAGCTTACCGTGGACTTGGAGCCTGCACGTTTGTAAAAGAAAGTCAACAGAGTTACAATAGTTTTGCATTTTACGACTAGTTTTTATTTTTATAATTTAGTTTCAGTTTAGTTTCCAGAGTGGATTTTCTTATTTCAGTTTATTTTGTACTATTTGAAAATGTTTAGTTTAACTTTAGTTTTTATTACATTCAGGCTTAGTTTTAATTTTTTTTAAGCATTATTGAATAAACGGTATGTGTTAGGCAAGATTTGGGAAAATCAGCACAGGAATTACAATAAAAACACAGAAAGGGGTTTAATGTATAGTAAGGCAAACATTTTCAAAAGTTCAAGATCTCAAATGTAAATTTTATCTGCTTTGTAATGTTCTGCAAAATCACCATGCTACACACCAAAAAAGTTACAGAAAGAAAAGCTGTACGCCTCACCTATCAACCAAAACCAACATTTATATTTTAGTCTTGCGATCTTTTAGGAAAAGAAGATTACCTCTTACCTGTAATGAGGGTAATTAGAATGATACACCACCCCTCCAGTGGGTTACCTCTTTTTCTATGGCCAAAAAGCAGAAATAAAATAATTAAATACTTATGAATTGTGAAGTAGCTCATCCATCCGTCGTCCCGACAGTCATAGGCATAGAGATAGGGTGAGAGGGCGGGGCACAATACACAGGACGCCAGTTTATCAGAGGTGAAGTAGCCTACTTATGAGATATGTGCAATAGGCCTATATACTGTATGTATAATTCACAATTTTCCCCAATTTATATATTAAAGATTAGTATACAATAGCATACTTGCAGCTGCACTCCCCAAACACTTGGTCCAAAGTAAGCTGTAAATAGAATTAGATGTGGGACTTGTGTTAGAAACTCTAACTGATTTGTCCTTGACCTCAAATGTGATTTAAATGGGTGTGTACTATAATTCTGTAGCAGCTTTACATCTCTTTAGTGTGTGAAATGTATCAGCTGCTGCCTGCACGTTCCCTAGTGAAATTGCTTGCAGCAAACACTACACAGCACATAAGTGAGGGAAGGAGTGGACAATTTGACCACAGAGCTTTTTTTCATTGCCAAGCTTGAGGTCAGTCAAGCGTAGACACAAAAAAAGCACAAGAAAAAGAAAAAAATCTCTATCTTTAATACACTGGAAGCATTGGATATACCAGGATGAGGGTAGATTGACCAATGAGTTAAGTTAGAGTTATGTTGGCCGGTTTTAATCCTTTCAGCACTTAGTTGGTGTTGACATTTTGCAATTATTGAAAAATGCAATTATTTTTTGCTTTTATGGATTTTTATGTCTTATTTTATGTATTAAAAAAATCAGCCATTATCAGGTGTAATCAGGGATTAAAGTGGGATTTGGCAGGTGGAGGACTGGGTATATAGCAGTGCTGGAAATAAGAATAATTGGTGAGCTCCAGCAGATTTTTCTTTGTGTACAGGCTGTGATCAGCTGGACTGTTCTGCTCCTCTGAGTTCCTGCTGTTCTATATGGATTTAGCCGACTGAATTCAAAAGGATATAAGAGGCTCTTACATGAACTGTAATCTACCTTCTATAAAGCTAGTATATAAAGGTAGAATTTAGTGAGCAACTAATGTGCATTTAAGTTGATGTCTGCTGCTCTTTATGCAACCTAACATTGATCGCGATCACTTGCAGAGAGCTACAGAAAGACCTAGAATCAGCAGGTACAATTGTTTCAAAGAAAGCAGTAAGTAATGCACTCATGGCCTGTATCCATGCTCACCACACAAAATTCCATTGCTGAAGACAAAGCATGTTGAAACGCATTTAAAGTTTGCTGAACAACATTTAGACAAACCTGTGAAATACTGGGAGGATATAGTCTGGTCAGATGAGACCAAAAGTGAACTGTTTGGAAGCTATAATACACACCATGTTTGGAGGTCAAAAAGCACTGCATATCACACCAAACACACTGTACCAACAGTGAAGTTTGGACTTGGGGATATCATGGTGTAGGGCCGTTTTTCGGCATATGGCACAGACACGCTTCATATAACTAAAGAAAGGATGAATGAAAAATGTACCGAGACATTCTTGATAAAAAATCTGCTGCCATCTACCAGGATGATACAGATGAAATGAGAGTGGAGACACTAAACACTAAAACAAACACACAGCCAAGAAAACTCTCAACTGGTTTCAGAGACAAAAAATAAAGCTGCTGCAATGGCTCAGCCAATCACCTGACCTGAATCCAACTGAAAATCTATGGAAAGAACTAATGAAAAGAGCTAGTTTCTCCATACAGAAGGCCACACCATGATGTATTAAATACAATACTTCAATACTTTCTCCTTGTGTCATTTCTCATTATTACACATAACTTATAGACTCTGCCTGGATTTAATTGTTTAATTAATAGATTAAAGGTACCAGAACCCTATTTTGGATTGTTCTGCTAGACTTTTAACCTCTGGTTGTAATAAATGAATGGAAATTGCAATAGCTTTAAATGTGCACACTGCACGCCACCACTTTCACTGTAATATTGTAACAATCAACTATAAGATGGTATTGGATCATGGCCTCTAGGGGGGCTAAAAGTCAGGATATGCAGCCATTTGAGTTAGTTTCATTATAATTTTTATTCATCTGTCTCTGCAGAAATTGTGTTAAACCCCTGAATATCCTCTTTAGAGTTCTGAATGCTTCTAGCAGCTGCATGCATGTTCTTATGGAAAACACACAGACTGTGACTGTATCCTGCTTGTCTGCAGTCTTTTAACGTACATAGAAGCTGTGATACTACATTACATCACGAGTGCGTTAACAGTCCAATCAAATGTACAGGGAACCAGCTGTTAGTAACTGTCTGTTTATACAACAGTATGCAGTCTATAGGCTTACATGGCTTTTCACTTGACTGAAGACCGCATTTATCATGGGTTAGTCTTTGCTGCAAAATCTTAATGTAAAATCATTCTTAAACTATAAGACAAGCAGTAAGAGTCTGTGCAATGTATTAGCTGAGCTCTACAGGAGAGGTATCTGCAGCAGACAGAGCGCAGCGTGCTGGAATAATTTGTCAATGTTTCGGGCCTGATTTGACTTCAGCTATAGTGGGAGGACAGAAAGTCAAAGACTGAGAGAGAAAGGGTGGTGGCATAGGCTCCTTCTACATATTGGAGCCAAGGGGTCCTGAGATTAGTTTGTGTGTGTGAGTGACTATGTAAATCTGAGAGAGAGAGAGAGGCTGTATTGGTTTGCCCGGCTGTAGAGGCACAGATATATTTTTCAGCCTGAGGTGAACGAAGGTAACCACCAAAAGCCTTAAAAGTCACCTACCTTCCTTATCCTCTTTGCACAATCCTTTCATTTTCTGGTCTCTCCACCATCAAGTCTCCAAATGCACTCTAATTCTGCAGCCAATTTCATATGGCATTTCTGCCAAAGTCTCCTTTTTCCCTTCACTTCTACCCACTCACTTGTCAATCCCCCTCTATTTCATGGTTTATATATTCTGATTTGGACCTTCTTGTACCAGGCTGCTTAATCTCCTCCTCTGATGTTCCAGTCCACACCTTTTATTTTCCTGCTTTGAGGATCTTTTCCTGTTTCTCTCCTTCATCCTCTACCTGCCTCTCATCCTGACCTCTTTAAACCTGGCTGTAAGCTTTAGCCTTCCTTTTGTAAACCCTGAGAGTTGCTTCCAGTCCTTAAACAGCACTGAACTGCATTGCTTTTTAGAGGGCTAGAAGAGCTCGAGGGTATGTGAGGATGAGTTTAATTTGTGTGTGTATATGTGTGCAACTGTCGGGGGAAGTTGTAAGTGTTACTCGTCATGATTAATGTGCCATCATCTCCTCCTCCACGCAGATCAGACATCATAAGAAAGGCATCACAAGGACAGGAAGTAGAGCAGCAGAAAAGTGGAACTGATTTAATGAAAGACATGTATTCTACCTATTTTAGAGAGAAAGTTGCTGATACAGTACTGTGCAAGTGATTCATCACACAGGACAAGTGGGGATGTATGTGATCAGTCCTAAATTCATTCTGTACCATGGCAGTAGTGAAACACACAGGAAAAAAAGGAAAGATCCATGCATCAGACACCTGATTCAAGTCAGCCAGGGCTCACACGAACAAACATAAAAAAGAAAAAGACACTAGAGCAGAGGACATTACCCTAAAATTGAATATACTCTATTGTTTGACAAAACCGCTCCTGCACTTCCAAATACCATAGTTTCCACTAACTTTACAACACTGTTCTTCAAAATCTCCTCCATACTCAAGGTAAGGCTTAAAAATTATAGCGCAGGAGTCACAGCTGGTTATGGATGGGTTTTTATGACAATATCATTAGCCATAATACAATTTTTCTAAAACTTGACTGTGGGTTCCTGACTCTAAGTATTAACAGAGTTTCTGTATGCAGATACAATAAATAAAAATGCTAGTACAGAATGTTACCAAGGGTTTTGCAAAATCATCAAATGACATGAATCTAGCCTGACACGTGATTGGTCTCAGTAAGGCTGATTTTACCCATTTTTAGCAAAACAATGAGAGGCTGAGTAGAGGAAGAAGGTACTGATGTTTAGTTTATATCTGCATATACACTTTGACAGGTACAAGTGTTGAATCTCTTTGTTAATGCAAATATCTAATTAGCCAATTATACTGCAGCTCAATGCATTGAGGCATGCAGACATGGTCAAGATAACCTGCTGAAGTTCAAACTGAGCATCAAAATGGGGAAGAAAGGTACTTTAAATAACTTTGAATGTGGCATGGTTGTTGGTGCCAGACTGGCTGATCTGAGTGCTTCACAATCTGCTGATCCACTGGGATTTTTCCACACAACCATATTTAGGTTTTTCAAAGAATGGTCCTAAAAAGAGAAAATATCCAGTGAGTTGCAGTCTAAATGCCTTGTTAATGCCAGAGGTCAGAGGAGAATGACTAGACTGCTTTAAACTGACAGGAAAGGAACAGTAACTTAACGAAATCACTTGCTGCACCAAGGTATGCCGAAGAGCATCTCTGAATGCACAACATATCAAACCTTCAAGCAGTTGGGCTACAACAGCAGCAGAAGACCACAGGAAACTAAGGCTTCAATTCACATGGGCTCATGAAATATTAGCTAATTGCCGTGAACAATTAAGGCAGCTTTGAAAACAAAAGAGAGTTCAACCCAGTACTAGCATGGTGGACCTAACAAAATGGCCAGTGAGTGTAACTCTTCACCTAAATGATCTGAACCCAATATTGAATTGTGAGTGCAGCTGCTTAGAAGAGGATCAGCTCAGATCTGAATGCTGTGAGTGGCACCCTGTCACAACATCATTCACAAATCTAAAAACCTAATAGTAACTAAATGCCCTTGGCATCAAGTCAGTACACTGTAACAGCATTATTTGTACTGCCACATTAGTAGATCGCCGAAATCCTCTTGATTACCACATTATCTGTACTTGGATAGTACAATCTAGTAATGACGAGAAAACGATTGATCAGATTAGGGCAAAGTTAAGATTGTGGTTACACAAAAACAGGTATTGATTGCACATCTGGAATTGAAGAATAACCAGTATCAAGCTTTACTTTTTGCATTGCTTCATATCCAGCACTGTCAGTGGTACTGAACAATGAAGTTACATGGAACATTGTGAGGTGCAGCATATGGAATAATTCGTGTGGATGTAAAATTTGATTTGGGGTTTGAAGTTCAATAAAGAGGCTAACCAATCCATCACCAGAGATACACTTGTCTGCATGTCACAACATCCATGTTTGCTTCTACTGGTGAAATACGTTCTATAAATAGATACATAGTACATAGATGAATTATAAAAAGAATAGAATATGTTTGTAACTACAAAGTGATTTGTAGTTGAATAAATAGGCTAAAACATGTTTAGTCTTTCATAACCCAGGTACCAGAGCTATGTGGAGAATTTTGTCAGCTTTAATAACGTGGATTGTATTTATTTCTGCCGAATTGTATTTGTTAGGTCAAAGCTGAGATACTACACACAAAAAAGTGTGTGCTTTCAGCCCTACATTTGTTAAAAAACTACTTTAAAAGGAGAAAAACCTCAGTGGATGAATGTTGTGCTTTGTGATAAGGGTGTTGAAGAAATAATTGCAATTCTAGCGTCATGGAGGATTGGGCTTGACTCCAGGTTACACTGCCTGCCAGGACTGCAGAGCAGGTGGATAAAGGGTGATATAGACAGGAAAAATTAATTAAAATTCTTCCTCTTTGCCTTTTCCCTTTTTTTATGCATACATAACTACTCACTGCTTACGACCACAGGGTTGAGAGGCACAAAACTGGGAGGAGGGCAGAGAAGGAAAGGTTAGAGTGGGGTGCCAGAGAGAGAGATGCTGAAACAGAGAAAGAGGTGCAGAGGTAGTAGAGTGATGGAGGTGAAAGATTAATAACAGCCTTTGCTTAAAGACTTCCATGTAGTTATAGGTGCGAGTGCATGTGTAAATTTTCTGCTAAAGCATGTCATGTTTCTCTGCATTACTTTTTAAAATTTTTTTATTTTATGCAGTATTTGTTAGGGAATTTACTGCTTATGCAGTAAAGTATTAGCCAATTTAAACCCCCCACAACCAAGCAGAATTTAATAGAAAATCTTTAATATTGTACATATTAATACATTTGTATGTGAAACAGAATATTTTAAATATGTGGCACTTTGAGCCAGTCGTAACATTACACACACGATGTCTGATTAGTGTGGCTAGTGTATTATTTCCTTGTGGGCTAATGTCAACAAGCCAGTGCAATATGTGGTCACACATTGGTCCATTTGAGTGCTTATTCATTAGTTTACTCTGACACAGCCTACATCAGTTCTCTCATTACATTGATCAATGCCTATAGTGGTGCTATCATCTGTCTTGTGTTCAACCTTACTTCTTTACAACTTCCCCACAAAGAGAGAGAGAGGTGTCAGGTGGCTGTGTCACAGCTGTAACAGAACCCACAGCTAACCAGCATTGTACTCCAATAAAATATTAATGTACAGACTAGTGTTTCTGGACCTCACTAGCAAGGGTGGGAATGTTTGATAGTCTAGCTGATCAGTTTCACACTAACATCTCAAGGTAAATATTATTTTCTTTGCTTACCACATTTATATAGCGTTAGATCCATTATTTGTTGGACAATAACACAATGTTTGGAGTTTTGCCTCCACACACCACCACGGTGAATTTTGCACCAGACAATCAAAAATGTGCCTGAAGTGCAGACTTTCAGCTTAAATTCAAGAGGTTTAACAAAAACTTTGAATTATTTTTTTTTTAGGAATTACAGCCATTTGTATTCACACTAAAACCAAGGGACATTACTGAATCTGTTCTGTACTTCCTCTTTTGAGATGCTCTGCTAGGTCAGCCACCTTCAGTTGCAGCTTGTTTGCGGGTCTCTCTGCTTTCAGTTTTGAAAAGCATGTTCTGTTAGGCAGTTGTTGTGTTGACATGAGGTAACTGACTTGGCCACTAAGGAATGTTTCATTTTTTTGCCTTGAGAAATTCATGGGTTGCTTTTGTACTAGTAACCCGGTTTTGCTGGTTGCTATATATGCCCATGCCATAACATTACCTCCATGTTTGACAAATTATGTGGCATGCCTCAGATCACAAGCTATTTATCTACTTCTCCATATTTTTCTCTTCCCATAATTCTGGCACAAGTTCATCTTGGTTTTTATCTGTCCAAAGAATATATTTTAGACCCTCCCGGGCCTCTGATAGAGGACACAAGCTTGTGGAACACACATGTACCACACCCAAAGGGTGATGAGATAGAAATAATTTAATTATATTCAGTTTTTGCAAAGCTAATCAAACAAATACATATAATAATATATATTATGCACATTCACACAAAAGCAACAAATATGCAGAACATTAATATCCTAAAGCATTACAACTTTTTTTTATTACATTATTACATCTAAATGTCTGTCTTTGAGATACACCATAAATACTGATGTTTTGTTTTCTCTTTAGTTTTATGAGTTTTTCAATTGGAAAACAATTAAAATGTCTTTTACAATATTGTTTAAGTCCATGTGCGTCAATGCTCTTCCAGGCAGCGAGGATTAAAGTAGCTTTGCTTTTCATTTTTCCAACTTTTCCACACTTTTTTTTAAAACATTTTGCACAACTCCAAATGGAATAGCTTTTTTTTTTCCTATTCCATATTTAATACCTAAACCAAGATTATTATCAAAGTGGAACAACAAAAGTACATGTACACATGATCCTTCTAAATTGCATATCAGTTTAAGGTGCTAATGCTGTCTTCAACAAAGTACAAAAAGAATTACTACAGTTTTTTTTTTTTACAGTTCATTAGAATACAAATAGAGTTCATGTGCTAATGAGGTCGTGGTGTCATTTTCTGTTATGATCAGTGGAGTAATCTAAAGAGTTCAAAACTTGCTTCCCTGTCATGATGCGAGCAAAGTGAGTCATGGGTGTATTATTCTATATAATACTAGTTTTTATTTTAGGAAATAAATCAAACGAAAGGGTGAAAATGAATTCATTGGAATGGATATAAAACTTTCCACCCACAGTATGCAAATCTTAAATATAAACGCAGTATATTTTTGTGCACCTCCAACATAATGGACGTTTTTTGGTACGGCTGAGAATGAAGCTGAGAGATGATGCAGGTTTTAAGAGACGTTTGGTTTGTTTTTAATGCAGACATGGACAGCATGTGTGTGTTTTTGTGCGTGCATGTGAGAGTGCTTTCAGTGGGTTTTTAATCAGGGCGTCACGCTCTCAGTCCCGATTAGGTACAGCAGGCAGGGCTCTCCAGCCGGCTGCTTATGAACAACAGCACCCTCTAAAAAGCAGATAATGTTCTGACACTCACGGTCTTAAAGAAAACGAACAAGTCTCGCTCTCTGATGCTCTATTATCCTCTCTTTCGCCTTCACATCTGTGGTCCAAATCAGATCGATGCTGAGAGAAAATGAAACCCCAAAATAACAGGAAGGTGAGAGGAGCCTCAGGTATGAGATGTGTCCTTTCACCTAAAAAAAAGGGGGGGGGGGGGGCAAAAAGG